>QRDG01002320.1:707875-734610 GCA_012064385.1 Puccinellia tenuiflora | reverse complement strand
GGATCGACTAGCCAACCCCTGCTCCGACAAAACGTGTTTGTTCGATCTTCAAGGGTAAGAGATTGGATCTCCACTTCGCTACCTTCATCTAATAGATCTAGATCGTAGGGTTTCTTCCGCTTGTTTCGTAGGAAAAATTTTTGTTTTCTATGCAACGACCCCTTCAGTTCCACCAAGACAAATTGCACAAACTTGATTTAGAATTAGCTACTGTTTATAAAGCCTCAAAGTGGCACTCCTTCCAAAAAGTACCGCAAATAACGCTAATAAAAGAGGCGAATACAAATAAAGACAGAATCTATCAAAAACTGAACAGTCTATAAAGATCTAATTTTAAGAGGCACTTCCGTAGCTCAAATCAAAAAACTTAAAACTAATGAAAGATAGATAAAAGTATCAGGCTTGCTTCCAAAACAATTGAGAAAAAGATCAGGTTCTGGGATTTTTCGATATTTTCTGTAACAGGCGCACAGAATCTGTTTCTAGACAGCAAATCAACACCTCGCCCTTTCTTGGACAGCAAATCAACAACTCGCCCTTTCAATGCATTAGAGGCTAATTCTTGGCGCAAAAAAACAAAAGAAAAAGATACAATGAAGTTGCTACAGAGGCAACAACTTCATGACTCAAGAAAGCAAAAATAATAATTGGGTTGCCTCCCAACAAGCATTTTTCTTTAACGCCTTTTAACTAGGCGCAATGCCAAATATCAAGTCTTTTCGGAGGCCTTACCAATGTATTGCCCATCAAAATCTCCCATGAGTACGTCTTTCTCCTTAATTGGGAATTTAAACCTACGATTAATAGGAGAGCAAAAGTGTATGAAACCGTGCTTAGCATTAATCAAAGCTCCTACAGATTTAAGAAAGGATCTACCAAGCACTATATTTCCTTGAGGGCATGATTCCAAAACTAAGAAATCAGTTGTGACAGTTTTATTTCGAAGTTTGACTTGCACATCAATAACCCTTTTCATAATTTTCGTAACACTACCATTAGCATTGGAATGATAAAAAGGGTAATCAAACAAATCTCCAAAGTTTAAAGAATCAAAAACCATTTTTGGCATAGTAGACATCATTGAACCAACATCACAATAAGCAAGGAAAGTTTGATCTTTAATTTCAATTTTAACATAAGGCTCCCAATCACCTTCTATCTCAAGAATTTGGTCACTTTTCAAAGTCTTCTCCTCTTCTTTAACATATAGGTTACTTAAGGTATTTTCTATCTCCTTTAAAAAAAAGGTATTTTCTATCTTACCCAACCTATCAGTTATTCCATCAATTTTAGTATTCATAGGGAAAGCAACCAATCCATCAATAATGTGAAGAGATTTTATTACATCATATTCAACAAAGTTTCCTCCTACCATTACATCTAAAGCATGTTTGCACGCCTCAGAAAGACCAAAGTAGAAATATCTCAGCAAAACATAAATAACTAGCATGGGTTGTATCTTTTGATGTAATTCTGAAATTCTATCCCAAGCTTCTTTAAAACTTTCGTCACTCTTTTGTTTGAAAGTGATGATCTCAACCAGCTGTGACATAATGAGAGCAAAAGAACTAGACATACTAGCAAACCGAAAGATAAAACAAGTAAAAACAGAAATAAAAAACTACACTAATTTTGGGGCGGGGTTTTAAAAATTTTAAACAGGTAAATAAGCAAAACAAGAAGTAAACTAAGCAAGACAAAAACAAAGTAAAGAGATTGAGAGCGTGAGACTCCCCTTGCTGCAGCTCCAAAGTCCCCGGCAATGGCGCCAGAAAACTGCTTGATGCGTGATGGCAAAGTTGGGTGGTGCCCTAAGCGAAGGCGTGGATGTAGCGAGTAGAAGTTTTCCCACAATTAAGAACCGAGATTTATCGAACCAGTAGGACTTTGAAATCAACAATGAGGTGCACGTCAACGATCTCTGGCGCTTAACCGTCGACGAACGTGGACCTGCACACACTCAAACAATTACTTTGCCCCCAACGACAGGAAGGTTGTCAATCTTCCCGGTCTGCTGAAAACAAAGCGGTTAAACGTATAGTGTAGTGAATGAAATTATGAAAACAGACCAGCGAGTAAGTGAATATCAAAAGCAAGTAAACGGTGTTGTAATCAATGGAAAAAGATGGACCGGGGGCCATGGGTTCACTAGCGGTGTCTTTCTAATAAATAAAATACTCATATGACGGGTAAACAAATTATAGCTGGGCAATTGACAAGATTATGACACAAACTTAATCTAGTTATATCAAAGAGTTCATGGTCATATTTATGTAGGCATCACAACACATAACAAAGACCGTTGAGTCCAACTGCATATTTGTCTAAAGTCCACCGTGGGATCGCTATCCAGCCTGTCACCCAACAGTATTAAGTTGCAACCAACAGACAATTGCATTAAGTAAAGTGTATGAAGTAAACAATATTTATAATCATGTAGACATAAACACCACTGTTTTACCCTTAGTCGCAACAGCACACCCTCGTATTTAGACGTTTCTGTCACTCGTGCCCAGGCACAAGAAGGGGCATGAACTAACTATCTAGTATAAATACTTTCTCCTGTAGATACACATAATCACTTGGCCAAAGTAACTACGCACATCGGAGAGCATGCAAGAACATAAATTAACATATAAGAATCATGCACAATCTGATCATAAATTAACTGGCACTGGTCATCTTGTCAATAGGTTAGTCCAATAAAATGCCTAAAAATGATATAATAAGAGAGTAAAAATATGTGACATCAGCACAAAAAAAAATGGATCAATCAAAAATTTTAGATATGTTTGACACGTATCAGGGTCTCTTTCTAATGAAGTGTGTCCCCACCTCTCTCGCATCTGACGACACGTGCCGCGACGACACAGCTTCCCATGCTCCCTTAATGTGTGCACTCAACCACCCACCCGCCATTAAAAAATGAGTAGCTCCTCTTCAGATCTCGCAGCCCCCCCCCCCCCCCCCCCCCCACACACACACACACACACACTTTACATACCTCGCCCCTGTAGCGGCGAAATGCACCGTGCTCGTGGCCAGCCCCCGCTGCTCGTCGTGGCTAGATGTGCCATGCTCGAGGTGACCCTCACTACCTTCACCCATCTCATACCCCAAACCAAACGTACGTAGTCCACGGAAAACTCGCTTCCACTAGCCAATCAAGGGATGTGCACCCAACCAAACACATCCTAAGAACATGCACACGACTAGCCAGGCCTTCTTCCACCATGGGGACCTCGCTCATCGACATATGTTTTTCGATTACTCGCTTGTTCTGCTGATAAGGAACCCTAGTTTAATTCGGAAATTCACAATGGCACCCGAGCTCACATGCTCCTGTTTTTTTCGACAAAATAAAAAAAAATAGTAAAACATTATGAAAAGTTCTGAAAAAAATTGAAAACACAAATATTGAGTTATTCACACTCGTGAATTTTTTAGAAATGAAAAGAAATTCCCTGCGCTCTGTGAAAAAAAGACAAATCCGTGTTTTCAAAAATGTGTTTTTAGATCCGCACGAATGTGAACAATGGATATGTGTGTGCCTCCAATTTTTTTCAGAATTTTTCATAATGTTTTACTATTTTTTAATTTTCGTTGAAAATAAGAGAAGCATGTGAGCTCGGGTGCAAAAACGTCTCTCTACTAATTCGGAAATTCTGTTTTGACTGCTTATTTCAGTTCTTCTTCATAATTTATTGTGGCTGTGAGCAATAAATTCAAATATTCTACGCCTGGATCAATCAACAGGGAGGTCCGTTCCGTGCTGGACTTTCTCTCCTTGTATCGGTAACTTCGCATCTATTGTATCATGTCATAATCAATTGGTAAAGTGCATAGTACATGTTCGGTATGTACGTTTATTTCCATTCTCTTGCACGGGCAGAAAATTGCAGATCAATCATTTCAGAAGAAGTTGTAGCCTGTGTATATCTCTCTTAAAATATGTGTGACTTAGAGATGTACTCCATCCGTTTTGAATTATAAGATGTGATAGATATTTTACCGTAAACTATACATACTAAAATGGGTGAATATACACACTGAAACATTAGATAGATGTGATTTAAAAAATACATAACATCTTATAATTCGAAATGAAGGGAGTATTATTTAGTCTTCAAATCTTAAGGCATTAATGATTCAAAGAGGACATACTCCCAAACATAGTGCTTTGATGGTTTTCCATTTGTTCCATTTCTCTCTCACATGCCAAGAAAAACAATAACCCCGTGCTCATTGCTACTCACTAGCGTACCCTTACATGGATGTACGGAGGAGAAAGGAATGGAACAAACAGAGAAGTAAACATTTAACTGATGGAAATCACTTGAACGTATTGTATTCACATTTAGCTCTTAGTGTTTTTCGAGAACGCGCGTAAGACTATGTGCTATACATTAAGAGATAAGCAGGCAATGTACAAGAATGCACTGTAAAACGGTCAAACTCACACCACTCGTGAACGTGAACATGTTCGGGCGTAGATGGTCTGATAGTTACAAGTGTCATCCATGAGTGTCCCTATGAATTAAAGAGTAGATGCGCCATGTGATACGAGACCACAGAGAGTTGTTGATTTCGTCACTGTTGGATATGCATCACATGGCGGTCAAGACGTGCAGGCTACACCCACCAAGCGTCCAAGCCGATGAGGGAATGGATCACATGGTACGGATATACACAAACACAATGATTGGACAGGATGATCGTCGGACTCGCGAATCGCGCACATCAAATGCTTAACGAAGTAGCCATTGCGGGGGGTTAATCCTCCATTTCGAAAAAAAAACGAAGTAGCCATTGCATTCCCGTTGCCTCTTATACCTACATGGTGTAAGCATCATTTCCCTTCTCGGCCATTCTACGCTATGCTTTAGTGGATTTTAATCGCATATCTACTACTATACCAAAATATTAAAAATGAGAGGTTATCCTCTCAATGTGAACTGAAATCATGGATTTGGTTGCTTTGTCAAGTGAAGACCGGGTTATATAGTGGGCTTTGATTTATGTTCACTTGCATCAGTCTCTTTGTCTTTACTAGTCTTTAACTCTTTACACTATTCTTTCAATAGGAGTTGGTGTCCGGCGGCATGGCGGTGTTACACTCCTTCTTGCTCATGTGAACCATTGTAGCGTCCCTTAAATTCAAAATCTTCGACATTGGTACAAACAGATTGTCCCACGGCATGTGAACGGCTGGTACATAGTCTCTCAATACAGCCTTTTTTTGGCACAGAATGCCCATAACCATCTAAATCTCGCACGTTGTGCTAAACCATCTCGCAGTCATAACATCAAAAGGCCACATACTTCGTGCACGTACAGTTTACCATATCAACACAACACGTCCTCCTCCCCACCTGACCGAGGACAATGCCCATCTGTTGTCTTCCATAGCAAGTGCCCGACCATGCTCATGGATGTCGTACTGAGATACCATTGGCGTAGGAAATGGAATGTGCCATCACCAGTAGTCATTGCACCAACTCCACGAAGCCAGCTGATCTGCTAAGTTGGGGCTCGATTGGTTGTCCCATTTGTTGTGATCGCCATGATGGACATGACTAGCCAGGCCTTCTTCCACATGTGGACATTGCTCGTCGAAAGACGTTTTCAGAATATTCACTTGCTTACCAGAAAAGGAAACCCTAGCTTAATTTGATTTTGACTACTATCAGTTCTGTTTTGGTGATTTTTCTTGATTTCATGTTTTTGTAAGCAATGAAATCCAACTATAACCTAACCCCTTTACCCACCAATGGTCCATGTAGGTTATTCTTCTTCTGCCCGCGATCAATCTATGACTTAAATAAGTACGTCCTTGTCTGTAGAGATGGAAATGAAAATCATGTGCTAAGATTTCATATATCACGAATTTTGGCCACTCAATTCAGTCCTTGTGCACACTTATACCATTTTGGTACATGAATTGTAGAGTGGTATTCGTTGTGTCTTTCGATGCGCTAATATCACCTCGGTGTAATGAGGATCCTTGGAATACTACTGACTTCATAAGGTGATCAATAACTCACCTACACTTTGAATGACATGTATCCCAAACTAAGTGTGAGGATTCATCACTAGATGCATCAACCTCAGAGAGAGAAAGAGAGAGAGAGAGTCAAGGTTTTACATCAACTTTTTAGCTGTCATGGACCCGCTCTATGACTATACCAGTCGATGCTAAGTACCGTGAAAGCTATTACCCATATTGTTTTTATATAAAAAATAAACACATTTCGTATTCAAACAATACTAATTTAGATTTACTAATACATCTGGAACCAGTGATCAATGAGTCAAAGTAGCATTAGGATTTATGTGTTTAACATTTTATTTGATCATATCTCATGTACAAATTCGTCAACAGTTTGGTGTTTTTACAACTTTCTACTAGCGTTAGCTATAGATGATTTTGTGCTAAGGCAAATAGGATAGGGCTTAGGTAAAAATAGCATGACAAAGGAGTCATAGCGTACTTGCTACGCAATAACTAGCTATTAAAACATTGTTCATGTACTAGAGAAGGGCCTGAATGGCGCCGCAGACGACGCAGCCATAGGCATGTTAGACTCTGTTTGTTTGGGCTTCTGCTTCTGCTTCTGCTTTTAGTGCTTTTGAGGGTCCAAAAGCACAAGCCCAAACAAACACCCAAAAATAGAGAAGCGCGGTGGCAAATGCACTGCGCGAGCGGCCACGAGCGAAAGCAGCTCGGGAGGTGCTTCCCGAGCTTTTGCCTGCTTCCCGAGTTGTGCTGGACGAAAATACCCTCTCTACTTCAATCTATCTACAAAGCAATTGCCACTCCATATATACACGAAAGGGCTTGTGCAAAGTGAAAACGAGTCGACCCCGACCGCCCCTGTTTCATTTCCCCTTCTCCCCGTCTATGCCATGGCAGGGCTAGGGTTAGGGTTCACCGCCACCGCTGCCGTTCCCCGCTGCCGCACTGCAAGCTCTCCGCCCCTACTCCGTTCCCCGCCTGTACAATTCCCTTCGTCGCCAAATCGACCGCGCGGCCCCGTCCATGGTCTGCTCCGTCCCCGCCATGGTCTGCTCCGTCCATGGTCTGCTCATCCCCCGCCGCCCCCGTCCATGGTCTGCTCCTGACCGAGCCGTAGCCCACGAATCGAGCTGCTCCTTCCAGTTCAAGATCCCTAATTACGTCAGTGCTTTGCAAAGGAAAAGTTGGAGATATTTGCTCCGTTGGCGAATCATTTGATCTTGGCCAATGAATCCAACATCTTCATTTTGTGTAGTCTATCAGCAAGTTTGATGAGCACAGCTCTTGCATCTTTCATTGCAAGGAAGACCGTGCCTAATCTGTTAGCTTCATCCAATCTGCTCGCTGTATCGTTCCTACAAGCCAGCTTGTTCAATGAATTGCTGAAAATGTATGGACAATGAGCTTATGTTTATGTGAAGTAAACTGCTGAAAATTGTATGGAAAATGTTTATTTTTAAGTGAATTGCTGAAATCTTTATTTTGGGAATTGAATTGCTGAAAATTCCAACCAAACAATCCAAAATTATTCCGATACAAAGTCATGTTTAAAATTATTTATCAAAAAACATGCAAATTGAGATAATTTAGTTCTTAAACATGTTAATTATGTAATAAAACCGTCAGAAATAGCTAATTCGTTTCAAATTAGTATTTATACAACATCTTCAGCATACAGGGTATTCTAGACATTTCACTCCTAAAGCCAACAGCAGCAGCCGTAAAAAGCACTCCTGCCAAACATCAAATTTCTGTTTCCAACAACTGCTTCCCACAGCTGCTTTTTCATAGTCCACCAGCTACAGCTGCTTCTCAAAAGCTGCAGCCCAAACAAACAGAGCCTTAGTCCTTCAGAGAGTGCCTACACAGCAAGCTGGTGGCCATCCTGCGGCAGGTTTCTGTGGATTTCATATGGGTTTGTACAGCTTGACACAGTGGCAACCAAGGCCAATGACAGAAGACCACATGTCTCTGTTCTGTTGGTTTTTCGCGCTCCTCATGCGGAGGAAATATGGTGCGACCATGCTCCGTGCTGGTCCAAGTTAGAAGGATTCTCTGACTTGATGAATTGAAGTTAGAGAGAAACAGTACCCTGACTTTGTCATGCTTTCTAAACCGTTAGATCAAAAATGGACATCTCAGATCTTACACTACAGAACTAGCTACAGAAGTAATAGGTACAGTGCATCCAGCGCTACAGGACCAGTGCTACAGTACCGAGCTACAGTGCATCTACATCTTACCATCCGTTTGACATCCGATGACACACATACAAAGTCAGGCCCTAACTTGCTGAAGCAAAGTCAGAGAATCTGCGCCGGGCTTACACCCATGATGTTGGCTGAGGAAGTTCACCACTCAGTTCTGGATGGCCCAAAGATCGAACAAGATGGTCATGGGACTCCAGCAGTCGGCACATCAAATGCTTAGCTAAGCAATCCCGATGCCTCTTATGTCTACTCGTTGTCAACGCCATTTGGCTCTTCGACCATCCTATCATATGTTTTACGGTTTTGCTAAATCTCAGTCGCCTGAGATTTAACTAAATCTCAGTCATGTCTATTACCGTATGATCGTTTCATTAAAATTCGTGTTTCTGGATGTTTGGTCGCGCTGCGCGAGGTGACGCTGCCTATGTTTTTGTGTTTTGTGGGCTGCAAGCGGTGGGGGTATTGCCCTATGGGCTGGTTTTGCAATCTTGGGCTTTTTGGGCCGCCTCAATGCTTTCTCTTTTGGTTGGCCCTGTGATGTTTTCCTATGTTTGTTTTTTTTTTGTTGCCGAGTGTTGATGATGATGCTTGTCATTTTTTATTGTCACTGATGTTTGTTTTTATTTTTGTGTTTTATTCCACTTTTTTGTTTGACACGTTGATATTTCATTAAGGATTTTTTTTAGTTTCAAAATTTATTTTTGTTTTCTCATCTTCCTAAGGCATCTTTGTGTGTTGCTTTGTCGTATGTTGGCTGTACATACATACTAGTTGCATCCGGTGCGGAATTATATGTAATTGTAGGGCTAGTTTTATAGTCAACATAAATTTGTAAAACTTTGAACTAATTTTAACTTGGGTTGCCAGTTGCATCTGATGTACAATGGGATCCTAGTTTCACCCGATGCGCAATTATAGAGCCAACACCCCATTCACAACTGGAGGTACCAGTTGCACCCGATATGCAACTGTGCACAATTGTAGGGCCAGTTGCTCCCTAATGCAACTGTGTGCAACATTGAGCTAGTTGCAATCGGGGGTTGCCAGTTGCGCAACCATGTTTAGTGTACAGCCGGTTACACCTCATGCGCAAATGTGTGCAATTGTGAGCTAGTTTGCACTTGATGTGTAACTGTGTGCAATTGTAGAGTTAGTTGCACTCCAAACAAGTAATTGTGTGCAACCGTGGACCAGTTGTGTATTTTGTGTGCAACTGTGGACCAGTTGCACCCTATGCGCAACTGTGTGCAATTGTAGGGCCAGTTGCACCCATTGCGTAATTTGTGTGCAACTGTGCACCAGTTACACCCTATGCGCAACTGTGTGCAATGCCAGTTGCACCAGTTGCATCCTATGCGCAGCAGGGTGCAATAATTGTAGGGTCAGTTGCACCCGATGCGTAATTTGTGTGCAACTGTGGACCAGTTACACCCTATGCGCAACTGTGTGCAATGTCAGTTGCACCCGATGTGTAATTCAGTTGCATCCTATGCGCAACTGGGTGCAATTGTAGGGTCAGTTGCACCCGATGCGTAATTTGTGTGCAACTGTGGACCAGCTACACCCTATGCGCAACTGTGTGTAATGCCAGTTGCACCCGATGTGTAATTTGTGTGTAACTGTGTACCAGTTGCACCCGATGTGTAATTTGTGTGTAACTGTGTACCAGTTGCACCCTATGCGCAACTGTGTGCAATTGTAGGGTCAGTTGCACCCAATGCGTAATTTGTGTGCAACTGTGGATCAGTTGCATCGGCGCAAACTATAGCTGCCCGTTTCAACCGATGTGCAATTGTACGTTCAGCTACACGACATGCGTAAGTGGGAAGGAATAGATTAGTTAGCATTATTTTTCTTGCTTTTAGTTACTTGGATTTTTGTTGGTTATTCTTATGTGGACTCAAAATATATATAACGGTTGGAACCGAATTATTTGTTGATGTACGGTTTACAATTTATGATTTTTCAAAGAAAAATTGAGGATAATTTTCAAAAAATTCTTGTGTACAATGAGACATACGTACAAGTAGAAACTCACCCAGGCTGTCTTGATCGATAGCTTGGGCTGTTCCTGGGCCTTGAAGCTGCACTATGCAGTCATGCATGTAGGAAACATAAATTATACTATTCATCCAACGATTGCAGCTTGTACCACCGCGCCGTCGACTGAGAACTAAAAGAACTAATTAGTTCTCAGTCGACTGAGCTCTAGACGGTCCCTGGGCCTTCGCTTTCTAGCCCATTCTTTTGCATCAGTTTCTTTGCTTTTACTATCCTTTATATCTGTATACAAAGATCTTTTATTGAAAGTTGGTGCACACACCTAGTCAGCTCAACTCCTCACTGCCACCCTCGGATTGAAGGTTACCACCAACAAATGGTCCTGCGGAATATGCAGCATGATCCTCGGTTTTTTTTTTCCGGCAACTGAAGCACGTATGCGTGACGCGGGACACGTGCCGGACGTGCCTTGCATCGTCAGTCTGTCCGGCGGAAAGGGACTGACACTCCGGTGCCTGGGAGACGCGGCGGCGATAGCCGGACACATGGTGGACATGTCCAAGACCTCTTGTCTCGACGCCGACCAAGGCCACACGCCGGACTGTCCGGTGCTTGGAGCTGAGCGACAATGCCCCCTAAGGTTATCTCCAACACGCCAACCCAAATGGACATGTTTTTGATCCGTTTGGGTCACAAATCCGGCTATGTCCGGCGTTTTTTTTTTGTCACTGAACCCAACGCTTGAGCCAAAAGCAAAGAAACAGTCATCGCGTTGCTCGCCACGGCGCCACACAGCTGCCCCACGCCGCTCGCCGCTGCACGTGCCGAGCTTCCGTCAAGGACCAGGTGCCGGTTTTCCGATGGATTCGGCCGAAAACCATCAGCTAGCTAGCATCTATCGATCAAGGTAGCTAGCAGCCAAGAATCGATCGACCAAGCTACCTAGCTAGCAGCCAAGAATCCATCAGCGAAGCTAGCTAACAGGAGAATCTATTGTGCGTGCGTTCGCGAGTGGAGGTCCCCGTGCGTGGATCTGATGATGACCCGACTACACTCCACCACGGCGAGTAGAGACGATAGGCGGCAACGCCAGCTGAGCAGACACGACGGGCCGCCGCTGCCCCGTGCTCGCGTCTCCGTGCTGCTGCTCCGCCGCTTGCCCTTGCGCCGTGCCGTCGCTGAGCAGAGAAGAGAGAGAAAGAGAAAATAGGGGAAAGTGCGGTAGGTGGGAGGAGAGAGGGATTTGTGTGGCTGCAGCTGGGCCAGGGTGCGAACAGAGGAGGACGCGAGCGGAGCTCCGCGCAGCTCCGCGCATGTCCGTCCCGACCCAAACCTGGCCCAAATTTGGGACGGAAATGGGTCAAAACGGACATAAAATCCGGCCCCTGTCCGTTTGGGTCGTGTCGTTGGGTGCTGGTTTTTACCCAAACGGACGAAACTGGACAGAAATGGACAAAATGGGTCGGCGTGGTGTAGATGGCCTAAGACCCAGCAGCCGCCTATGAAGGACGCCAGCATCCGGTGCCACTGAATACGCGCAGATAATGGGCCCTTGGTTCATGTATCCCCTTCCCACCTACCAATTCGTCGCTTGCACTATAAATACCCCTTCATGGTCTATATCTTCAGGGTCTAGATCTAGGGTTACACTAAAATTAGAATTTGAGTTGAGCATAGCTTCCTTTTTCCATGTGTGGAACCCCAAGGCTCGAATCCCTACCTCTTCGTCTAGCCATTAGCCATTTTTTTCATTGAACAATTCAAGGGGAACATGCCATCCTTGAGACTATATTAGATCACTAGACGTTTAGACCGGCTAGTAAGAAAAATCGGTTTCATCAAATGTGTGGTTGGTTGAATTGGGTTTTGAGAACCGGAGTGAGTTCCTCAGCATCCCTTCGCGTCAATCTGTGAAGATCGGGCCACAACCCACATCATGCTGCTTCCAATTATTACTAAATCCATTACTGCACTAGATTGTTCAACTGTTGAATAACAGTGAATGGAGTTCAATGACATGATAGAGGTGGCGCCCTAGAGAACGGCCATCAACCCTTTGGCTCCTAGGAATGCCTGCGGCAGGTTTGCGAGGTTTCATATGGGTTTGTAGAGTTTGGGACTGCTACAGCCAAAGATAGAAGCATGTACCAAGATTTTATGAATGACTTGCACTTCATTTCATGGCCGTTCTCGCTGCCATTCAAATCTTGTGGTGCGGTGGCGGATAACAGGACGTGTTGTGTGGCGGAAGACATTGTCACAGATGCAGTTGTGCTCAGATATCATGCTTCAGTGACACATTTACAAAATATAGTGCTCCTTTCATCACTGACAGTAAAACTGAAAAGTGTCACCATTCAACTATTCAGGTTAGACTGGTTTAACTCTTGGCTACATATCACGATAATACTCTCCCTATTTTAACATGATATACTAATTGCCTCCTACCCATTTATCACATTCAAGAAATTAGATTCGGTCATGTTAGCTACAGGATCGAAGGTTTAGGATAAACAGATGGAATTTTATTCAGGATTCAACATCAAGGCCAACTTTGATTCACAGGGTAGGAAACATAAAGGAATAGGAATGGTGTAGGATTGACTTGCCCTGTCCACTGGAATCCTATGTGCATAGGAACGAGGTGCAGGAATTTTCCATGAGGTCTTAGCTCATGTTTGTTTTCCTGTGAAAACACACTACAAAATTCCTATAGGAAAATTTCCTACTAGTTACCATCATGTGAATCAAACACACATGGAAGGAAAAAATCCACAGAAATCCTATGAAATTCCTTAGGAAATCCTGTGAATCAAAGGAGGCCCAAATATGTAGGGTGAGGGTTAACTATTAAACATAGAGAACAATGATACTCCCAAGGGACATCATCACATATTCGACGAGCTCGTGGTCTCGAATATTGTGGCATTCATTTGGATATAGTGTACGGTACATAGGCTGTGACGAAAATATTGTCCGCAAAGAAAGGACATTACAGATATGCACTAGGAAGCAGGCAATGGTGTTACAATTCTATCCCCCTTACAAGAATCTCGCCCCGAGATTCCTAGAGTAGGAAGAGGGAGAGGAGGGAAACATGACAACCCTTAACTTCAAAGACCTTCTGGATCCCACGATGATCTTCCTTGTTGCAGAGGGTAAGGTAGCAAGCATGACGTGCCGACAAGAAAGTTAGAAGATAGTTCAAGGTGATAGACAAATTTTCTCCAAGGGTTGGAAATACGAACTTTGCACAAGACCATAAGACTTTGAGAAAGATGACTGAAACCAGGTATACCCAAGAATTACCCATGATCCTCGGTATAGTGGTCGAGGTTAGAGATTTAAGAGATTTCGTCAACGGGCCTTCCGGTGAGGTGCGTGAGCTACAACACCAGACTTGTCAGGATTACTAGCAGGCTTAGGTCATGCTCTCGACGAACCCCAATCATCATTTCTGCTTGAGGTTCCTAGTTGGTTAGGTGTGCGGACACTTCAGGCCTTGCAGGACTAACGAGGGAGGTTGCGTCAGTAACAGAGGTAGGGTCACTAATTTCTCAAGACATAGGCTTCATTGCCCAACTCCAGAGCACGAGCTAGATTGGGCGACACCGGTAAGATGATGAGACTTGACCACTAGAGGGGAGTCCATATCCTCAAATGGTATTTGATGGTTGTGTGCAAAAGACATGAATATGAACGAATGCGATGCTCCAGAATCGAATAAACTGAAACTGGATATGTATTGACTCGAAGCGTACCCATGAGAACACGGGGGCCTTCTTCAACTCCTTCAGCCGAGACGTGGTTCAGGCGACCACGGCTGACGGTCATGGCCTTGGCGGCTGGTGTAGAGGGAGCCGGTGCAGGTGATGAGGTAGCCGGTGCCTTCTGGGGACACTCCCTGGAGAAATGCCCCGGCTGGCCACAGCTGAAACAAGTGGGCCTCGGCGGTGGTGGAGGCAGCTGAGGGTGGTACCCACTTCCAGCCGCACCCAAGGTCGAAGTAGTTGGGCGAGGCGGAGGTGGCCTGTACCCTGAGGGCTTTGGCGCGAAGGGAGCGCGAGGCACCTCACTAAAAGGCACAAAGACCCTGCGCTTCTTGCCCTCAGAAGAAAAGGGGCTCTGATTGTCCACTGGGGCTGGCCTTTTGGAAGACTCCAGCTCCTTCCTACCCTGCTCCATAGTGAGAGCCTGGTTGTATAGCTCCTGGTAGGACTGGAATTTGAAAGGCAACAACTCATATCGGAGCCGCGGTGCGAGCCCCTTGCGGAAGAGGTACTGCTTGTCCTCATCATTCGTCACGTCCGAGGGGCGTAACGGGAGAGGTGGTTGAACTCCCGCCCATAGGCTTGGACGTCCATGTGTCCCTGGGTCAAGTCCAAGAACTCCCTCCTCTTGAGGTCCATGACTGGCTTGGGGATGTAAGCCGCACGGAAGGCAGTGCGGAATTCCTCCCAGGTGAACACATGATCAGCAGCAGTCATTGCCACATGGCTTTCCCACCAAGAGCCAGCGGCTCCCATCAGAAGGTAGGTTGCAAAGTTCACTTGTTCCGCAGCCGGAACATGCAAGGCAGTGAACTTGCGCTCGAGAGCACGAAGCCAGTCATCAGCATCCAGGGGCTCTTTAGCATAAGCGAAAGTGGGAGGCTGGGACTTCAGGAATCCAGTGAGGGTGTTGCATTCAGTGTTCCTGCGTGCACCCTGCTGCACCAACTGCGCGAGCAGATTCTCATTGCGCACGCGGCCCTCTTCAATGATCATCAGAACCTCCGCCATAGTGGGTGGCGGCGGTGGATCAGGATTGCTTTGTTCACCACGACGGGTAGGAGCCATTCTGGAGATATGAACAAGGACACAGTTAGTAACCATAACCAGTCATTTAGGATAGATCATTAGACTTCTTCCTGATATAGAGATTTGAGATGGCACAAAACAAATCAATGCAACCACGATATTGCAGAAGCCTTTGTTAGCACTCTTCCGACAACTAGTGCCGAAAGGGTTTCCTGAACGGTTATTAGTGGAGGAATCCCAAATATTGATGGACCACTCGCTAAGAGCAATCCCGCCGTGATTCATATGGTTGTGTGGCAGAGAGTCTAGCTAAAGCTAGTGTCAGAGGAGAGCATTGCTGAGCAAGTCAATTACGACCGTAACCTCGAGTTTGAAGACTAACTTCAAATTTTTCCAACCTGGCGTAGGGTTTGACCACTAATATCAGGATTCGACGAAAAGATCTTAGGTTAAAGATCAGCTTCATGCACTGGGACTCACGAATAGCATAATTCTCATATGGGTGACAACCCTCATAAATCATTACACCTGAGCCCTAGTGAAAGGGGATCGTATGAGCACCTAGAGGGGAGGGGGGTGAATAGGTGCTACCCAATTTTTAATTCTTTTTCAATTTAGGCTTGACACAAAAGATAAATTCTCTAGATATGCAACTATGGTGAATTTATCTATATGACAAGTACAAGAACAACTAAGCAAGAAGCACAATATAGGGAGATAAGGGAGGAATGAGATAACCGAAAGGGAAGCACGCGGAGACAAGGATGTATTCCCGAGTTCCTCCTTGTTAAGGGAGTACGTCTCGTTGGAGGGGTGTGAGTTCGCCACAAAGGCCTACTCAACGCCACGAAGGCCTCACCCTATTCTCCGATGAACTTCGCCACAAAGGCTTAGTTCACCTTCCACTATCGGAGTCCTTCGAGGCGGATTCCGGAGCCTTTACAACGGTCTTGGAGCACACACCCACAACTTAATTGGGGGCTCCCAAATCACAAATCTGTAGCAATTTCAACAAGTGATAAGAACAACAAGCTAGGTCAACACAAGGCTAACCCTAGAAATGAGATCCTTCAAATGAATGAAGGGGAAATGAAAAACTGCTTGGTGGAGTTGTAGATCAGGGCCTTCTCTTCAATCCTCCAAGAATCAATGAATTTGGGCGGAGGGATTGGGAGATCTTGCGAATTTGGGCTTTGAGCTTTGATGACATTAATGGTGGAGAGAGAGTGTGCAAAGCTGGCCTTCCAAAGATAGGTGAAGGGGTATTTAAACCCCTTCACAAAAACTGGCCGTTGGAGGTCTTGGCAGCCGCTCAAAAACCCGCAGCACCGGAAGTACCGCCAGGAGGGCCGGTACTTCCGGCCTGCTCTTCTTCCTTCAGTCAACGGTTCTTTTCAGGCGCGCTCCATCCCGCATGACCGGAAGTACCGCTGAGGCGGCCGGCACTTCCGGTGTCCCGGTAGTACCGGGGCTACTTCCGGTCAAACAACTGGAAGACTCCGAGACATCCAGTACCTGAAAAAATAAGCGGAAGTTCGTCCGGAAATTTCCACCGGAAGTAGGTGGCGGAAGTACCGCCAAGCTCACCGGTACTTCCGGTGGACCGGTACTTCCGGTTCTACTTCCGGTCCAAATTTCGGGGGAACTCACGGTTCCAGTACCTGGGAAAATAAGCGGAAGTGGGACCGGAACTGGGCACCGGAAGTGCCCAGCGGTAGTACCGGTCCAGGGACCGGTACTTCCGGCCAGCAGTGAAAACTGGCATTTGGCTCAACTTTTCGCGACGATTCTTTTGGGGTTGGTTTCCTGCACATCTTAGACAAAGTTAGAGCACATGATTGTATTGTTGTCAACATCAAAACACATGGGGATAGCAAATGTTCTTTCAATCTCCCCCTTTTTGGTGTTGACGACAATACAACCAATAAGCATAGTTTGTTTCCAAAAGACAACCGAGCTCCCCCTAAGGGGCTCCCCCTATCTTTTGAAAACCTTGCATATTTCAAACACAAGCATAACAAGATATATATAACAAAGGCTAGCAA
Organism: Puccinellia tenuiflora; assembly: GCA_012064385.1. Lineage (NCBI taxonomy): Eukaryota > Viridiplantae > Streptophyta > Magnoliopsida > Poales > Poaceae > Puccinellia > Puccinellia tenuiflora. The sequence goes on along the minus strand of QRDG01002320.1, from coordinate 717,539 downwards.
TAGATATAACAAGATAGATAGCTAGCAAAGTAGATAACGATGACAAGGAATTCCACAAGGTCTTACATGCTCACATCATGCATAGTCTTAAGAAAAGATAACGAAATCGGGACATGATAAAAGATCCAAATGAAGAAACAAGATGATCATGTCCCACCCATGCAAATCCCGATGGCTAAGAAAACTATGCCCTACACTTCTCCCCCTTTGACGTGAAGACACCAAAAAAGGGAGGAGCGAAACTACACGCCCCAAGATGGATCACTCCTCATTAGGCGCCTCCTCATCCTCATCATCACTATTACCACCATCTTCAATGTCGGACCAAACAACACCACCATTGGAGAGCCACTCGTCCTGGGGGTGATATCTTCCTCAGAGCCGTCAGACACTTCAATCTCTAACTTGCGCATGATCTGCTTCTGGCGGTAGCGGCTCTTCTTCTCTTGCACATGAGCATCATACATGCGGTTGCTTATCATGCAAAAGGAGTCACGGAGCCTTGTATTCACCCTTTGGAACCAACCCGGTTCCGACACAGGAGCATTGTCCACTTTCTTTCCCTTTCCAACGGTCCGGTCCTTGGGAAGCACATGGTTCTTCTTGCGTAGCTTTTTCTCAAGATGAGGCACCAAAGGAATACCAGACAAGTCAATCCTCTCACGGTGAAGAATAGCCCACTTACCACAAATGAGCCTCATGATGTAAGGGGCATAGATGGGCACCCTCTTGTCAGCAATAGCACTCCAAAGCTCCTCAAACATCACATTCATGACATCCAGCTTCTCACCCGATCCTCTCCTCAAATAACACTGATGCAGCAAATCGATGAGGTAGCTGTGCACTTGATCCCAATTGCCTACCCGAGGAGTAAGAGTCTCCCTGAAGATGCGAAACATGATCTCATAAGTGGGTATGAGATCCTCGGACTGACCAGGAGTACCACCAGGCATAGTAATGGGCTTAAGCACCTCCTTGGAACTAGGGCGGGGCAAGTGGTGCACCGTCCAACCATTGTTGTCTTGAGCACGCGGGTAACCCAGCAGGTGACAGAACTCAGACCACTTACAGTCCACATGCTCATCCCTGATCATCCAATGCAGTCGAGGATTGGCCTCAGTGCCCAAGAAAACAGTGGCATAGAACTGGGCCACAAGCTCTTCATTGTAGTCTTGATGAACCTCCATAATCTGCAACAGTCCAAACTCCTCACACATGCTAAAGGCCTCGGCAAAGTACTGAGCATGCTTGGGAGAGGTCATGTGAGCAATGTTGAGGCGGTGTTGCAGGACCACGGCATTCCTTTGCCCCGAGTAGATCTGATTATAGACAAGCTCTTGATCATTGGTGTAGAAACGAGAATCCGTGACATTATCTTGGCGAGGAATGAGGTATGGGTTCTTCTTCCGGTAGTCACGGTAATCCCGGTCAGGCATCTTGGCAAAAGACACAATCTTGGGCTTCTTCACAACAGTCTTCTTACTAGAACCACCTGCAGACACAGCAGCCTTCTTCTTTTCAAGGTTGATTTGCCGGGCAGACTTGGTTTGCGGCAAAATTTCTGCTTCTTCTTCAAAATCATCTTCAATGGTGCGCTGCTTCTTGCGAGAAGCTGAGGAGATGAACCCTAAGAAGTGAGCACAAAGAAAGGAGGGAAACAAGAAAAGACAATAAATTCAAACAAAAACAACATAGTTATCAAGAGTGGTATAGCCTTGTGAATCTAGGGATATACAAGAGCACCGAGGGAAACCCCGGGAACACCCACGGCACACCCAAGCAATGAGCCTAAGTGTGATGGGGAACTAGGGTTGCACTAGGTACTAGGGATTTCTCCAAGATCTACAAGAGCAAACCACTCTAGATAACTAATTACATCTAGCAAAGGTCCTAGACATGCTCCAAACGAGATTGATCATAAGCAATCGTGCATCTACTACTTGTCCAACATCACATCTAGATTCAATTTTTCGAACCTAGAAAAGGCGTGGGGGAGGACAAATACCGGATGCCATGGAGGAGGATGTCGAGGGGATCGATTCCCTTGGACCAGATCTGACGGGGGAGCACCGGAGGAGCAGCAATGGGCTCTCAAGGTGGCTGGTGGCTAGGGTTGGAGAGAGATAGGAGATGGGGCGCGTGGGGAAGAAGATGAAGTTATGTTCCTTCTTCCCCCGGCCCTGTAACTTATCCCGCACCAACCCGAGACACCGGAAGTACCGGTCAAAAGGCCGGTACTTCCGCCCGTGCGGAAATTTTCAGCCAGGCAAATTTCCGCCGGGCCGGAAGTACCGCTGCTTGGCCGGTACTTCCGCCCGCTCGGGATTTTCAGCCTGGAGGTAAATCCGCTGAAAATTCCGAGAGGCCGGAAGTACCGGTCACGACACCGGTAGTTCCGCTCCAGTCAGAAAAGCTAGATGCATGTTTTTGAGAGAATTTAGAGTTTAGATAAGGAAAGGTTTTTTAGGGAAGAGTTTGGGCTTGGGATGAGATAGCACACTGTCATAAAATGGTACCTCACTCATGATTGCAAGATGCAAAGTGTAACGGCCAACTATGAGTGGTTTCCCATTGCACACACATAGTGACACATATAGGTCTAGAAACTCCAAATGAACACCAAATAAGATCCAACTCCTCACATGAGGAGGTCGGTGGCCGAAGCCACCATATATGAGTATAGAGTGAGTGAGACACCGCGAAGATATATCTAGGGTCCTCACTCACAACTCATCATTTAAGCCCACAATTCATGAAATTGAATATAGAGTAGATAAATGCATTCATTAATATAGGCATAATGGGGGGAGGAAGAGCCCAATGGTTAGGACAATACTCCCCCTATGTCCATGCCTACACCTAAACCCAAATGGAGAATTGACCTATAGGGGTGTATGCAAGATGGTCAAGTCAAGCTCCTCGAATCCACGATATTTAGTTCATTCCTCAAATAAGTGAATCTTGCTTCATCAAGTGGCTTCGTGAATATATCGGCAAGTTGGTCCTTGGTTGGCACATAAGCAAGCTCAATGTCTCCACGGGCAACATGATCTCGAATGAAATGATGACGAATCTCAATGTGCTTGGTTCTTGAATGTTGCACCGGGTTGTAGGCGATCTTGATAGCACTCTCATTGTCACACAAAAGAGGCACTTTGTCACAAGTGACACCGTACTCCTTCAAAGTTTGCCTCATCCACAACAATTGAGTGCATGCACTTGCGGCGGCAACATACTCGGCTTCGGCGGTGGAGAGGGAAATGCAATTTTGCTTCTTGGAAGACCAACTCACCAAAGACCCACCAAGAAATTGGCAAGCCCCGGAAGTTGATTTCCTATCATCTTGATCACCGGCCCAATCCGAATCCGTGAAACCCCGAAGAGTGAAAGATGAATCCCTTGGATACCACAAACCAAACCTTGGGGTATGAATTAAATATCGTAGGATTCTTTTGACCGCCAACATGTGGCTTTCTTTAGGAGCCGCTTGATACCTTGCACATACACCTACACTCAACACAATATCGGGTCTAGATGCACAAAGGTAAAGCAACGAACCTATCATGGAGCGGTAGAGCTTTTGATCCACATCTATACCCTTTGGGTTAAGTTGTAGATGGCACTTGGTATCCATAGGAGTCTTCTTCTCCTTAGCATTCACCATATTGAACCTCTTGAGCATGTCTTGGATATACTTTGCTTGGCTAATAAAAGTCCCTCCTCTCAATTGCTTAATCTCAAATCCAAGGAAGAACTTCAAAGCTAGGGGAGAACTCTTGTGCATTCCAATGGCTCTAGCACGAGCATCTTCGGCGTTCTTGGCGGCCAACTTGAATGCGGACATCTCTTGCATGACTTCCATTGATGTCATGAGGTGATAGTTATGCCTTCCTTGGAGACTCTTCAAGTCGGTTGACTCAAAGGGCCATAGAGCACTCACATACTTCCTCTTGATCCATGCATCATCCACATGAGTTGCCCCAAGTGACCGAAATTGAGTGGCAAGGGTCTTGAGTCTTCGATACATGTCTTCATGCTCTTCACCTTCTAACATGAAAAAGCCCTCGGCTTGGTTGCTCAAGGACTCAAACCTATTCCTCTTCATGCTCTCATTGCCGATGAACTCATTGGTGAGAGTATCCCAAGCTTCTTTGGCGGTGGTGGCAAGCTCGATGTGGGACATGTGCTTCTCCCCCACGGCGGTTTGGATCATGTTGAGAGCCAAGTCATTGAGTTGACAATCAACAACCTCTCTTCTTGTCATGTTGTTGGGGTCGTGGGCCTTGAAGCCAACCTCGATGATCCTCCAAAGCTCGATTGAAGCACTCTTCATATAAGATCTCATAAGAAATTGCCAATTAGAAAAACAGATGGATTAAATTTGGGTGGGTCACCCCTATTGTTTATATGAGGATGAGGGATAGGTGGGTCGGGGGAGTATATGTGAGGAACCTCACTATACTTCTCCTTCCCACTAGCAGTTTTAGATGGGGATTCTTTAGTTCCATCACTACCCTCAGCCTCCGTTGCTTGCGCGGCGGAAGAATTTACCTCTAGCGGTGGTGGTGTGGGTCCTACTCCCTTAGGAAGGAGTCGCGCGATCATCTCACGCAATTCCTTTATTTGAGTGTCCATGGTGGATCTAAGACGTGTTTCCAAGTTATCAAGATCCTCCATGGTCACCCCGGGTTTAGGATCCGAACCATCACCGGTGACACTCATACTCTCTTAGATGGTGAAGCCTAGATATAGAGACAAGGCTCTGATACCAATTGAAAGGGGATCGTATGAGCACCTAGAGGGGNATAGAGCGCCTTATCGAGCTTGTAGACATGGTTAGGAAGTTGGGGTCCTCAAATCCCGGGGGTTGCTTAACGAATACCAACTCTTTTAAAGGACCATTAAGAAAAGCACTTTTAACATCCATTTGTTGCAATTTGAAGTTATAGCAAGAAGCATAAGCAAGGAGGATACGGATGGACTCAAGGCGAGCCACGGGAGCATAGGTCTCTCCAAAATCAATGCCTTCAACTTGAGAGTACCCTTGAGCCACCAAACGAGCCTTCTTCCTCACCACCATGCCATGCTCATCTTGCTTGTTCTTGAAAATCCACTTTGTGCCTATAACATTGCGGCACTCCTTTGGCTTCTCAACTAACTTCCAACTTTGTTGCGCTCGAAATTGTTGAGTTCTTCATGCATTGCTAGCAACCAATCCGGATCTTCAAGAGCTTCGGCAACCTTCTTTGGTTCAAACATGGCAATATGAGCTTGATGATCACTAAAATTTGCCAATTGCCTCCGGGTGGACACCTTGCCTCTCACATCACCAATAACCTTATCAAGGAAATGTTCACGAAGTTCCATGGTTCTTGCAACTCGAGCTTGACGACGGGCTTCGATATCCTCATTGCATCTTGGAGGTATCACTTGATCATCTTGATCATTTGAGTCCCCGTCTTGACCGGTAGGTTGACCTTGATCATCAATGGGCTCGGCTTCAACATTTGAAGAAGATGGTTGAGCAAGGTCTTGATCTTGGCTAGCGTCATGAGATGGAGAGTTTGAATCTTGCATAGCAACTTGATCAACGGGTTGAGGGTCTTCAACTTGTTCTTGGGTTGGTGCAACTTGCTCTTCTTGGGCAACGGTTTCTTGTGTAGATGAAGGCTCCACTTGAGTAGAGCATTGTCCTTCTCGATCCACCACAAGGGGTTCCTCAATGGGGCGGAAGAATCCCACACCCATTCTTCTTATGGCTTCTTGAGGAATTTCATCATCTACATCGGAAACATGAAATTGCGCCACTTGGGAGCCGTCATTCTCATCGAACACCACACTACAAGATTCTATGATGCGCCGTGAAGCTTTATCATAGATTCTATAAGTGTGGGATTCGCCACCGTAACCAACAAAAATACCCTCTAGGGATTTAGATTCGAATTTAGTGAGGCGACAACCTTTAATCAAATAGAAACACTTACAACCGAAGACGCGGAAGTAGGAGATGTTAGGCTTGTTGCCGGTGAGGATTTCATAAGGAGTCTTGTTCAAACCTTTGCGGAAGTAGAGCCGGTTAGATGAGTGACAAGCCGTGGATATTGCCTCCGCCCAAAACCTTAGCGGAGTCTTAAACTCCGCAAGCATGGACCTAGCCATATCCATAAGAGTCCGGTTCTTCCTCTCGGCTACACCATTTTGTTGAGGGGTATATGCGGCGGAATATTGATGACGAATACCCTCTTCACTAAGAAAACTCATTGAGGGTGTAGTTCTTGAACTCGGAGCCATTATCACTCCTAATAGCCAATATGGGGACATTGTGTTGTCGTTGCATTTCGGTGGAGAAGTCGATGAAGGTTTGTTGGGTCTCACTCTTCAACTTGAAGAAATAAACCCAAGTGAATCTTGAATAATCATCGACAATCACCAAGCAATATTTCTTCCCACCAAGACTTGCTTCGGGCACGGCACCAAAAAGATCAACATGGAGAAGCTCCAAGATCCTCTTGGAAGAAACGATTGTCTTGCTAGGGTGAGGAGAATCATGCATCTTGCCTTCAACACAAGCCCTACAAACACGGTCCTTGGCAAAAGAGACATCTTCTTTTAGTCCGAGTATGTGGCCACCCTTGTGGAGACTTTGCAAAGTTCTCATGTTGACATGGGCTAGGCGGCGATGCCACAACCAACCCTTGTCGGCCTTTCCGAATAGGCACATCGAATTTGTAGTGGTTTTCCCCGAAAAGTCAACCACAAACAAATCATCCTCGACGTACCCAACGAAAGCGACCTTTAGAGTCTTGCTCCACAAGATGACCACAATATCAACATCAATAAAGACGGCAAAACCCATCTTATTAAGAGCATGGACGGAAAGTAAATTGTAACCAAGGGTTTCGACAAGCATGACATTTACTAAGGTGACATCCTTAGCAACTACCACCTTGCCCAAACCCGTTACCTTAGATTTTGATCGGTCTCCAAATGTGACGGTAGATCCATTTAGACATGTTCGAAATTCCGTCATGATCTCTTTGCTTCCGGTCATATGTTTTGTGCATCCACTATCAAGCACCCATTTTGACCCGCCGGAAGCATAGTCCTACAAGGAATCATTGCTTTGATTTAGGTCCCCATTTTTCAATGGGTCCTCTTTTGTTAGCAACAAGGGTCTTAGGAACCCAAATAGAGCGATAAATAGGCACATTTCTAGGACCAACAAATTTAGCATAGACATCCCGATAATAATCAACAAAGATAATGTAATAGGGGTTAGTCTTTCCCGCAAAGTCATCACTAGTAGTTTTGCCCCTTGTGGCACTACCACTAGCAATGTTGACCCTTTTGCTTGAGGGGCACTAGGGATGTTGGCCTTCTTTGCTTGAGGGGCCCTAGCATCTTTCATGAAGGACTCCTTCTTCTCCTTCTCAACGAAACCAACACCACCTCTCCCCTCCTTGGAAGGGACAAACGGTCTCTTACCACGGGAGATGGCATTAGCAAGGTTAACTTTTAACCTAGCATTTTCCTCAATAATATTTGCATGATCACAAGTAATAGGAGTAGAAGAGCTAGGCACATCAATTTTAGATGGTTGAGCTTGAAGTTGTTCATACGACTCTTTGAGGGTGGAGAGCTCACTCTCCAAAGCCTTGTGAGCCTTAGAGAGATTCTCTAACTCCTCGGTTAGTCTAGAATGACCAACGCCAAGCTCGACCTTTTCTTTCTTGCAAATTTTATATTTTGCTCTAGCATGATCACGTTCCTTAATGAGCTTAGCAACAATTACATCATTAGTTTCTTCTATGGATTCTAGTTGTTCTTCAAGAGAAACCCTAAGCTCATGTTCTTCTTCAAGGTTATCTTTTAGAGAAGCAATTTCCATGGCATCTTCTCTTTCTATTTTACCTTTTACCTCTAGCATTTCAAGAGCATCATCATATTGACTCATAAGAGTCTCAACATGCTTCTTGGTTTCACCTTGCATGTTAGATATAAAATGATCCAAGGCAACAAGTTCCTCCTTAACTTCAAGACTAGTAGGATCATCTACATTACTCATGGCATTGGGAGTTAAAGATGATGATACCTCATTGGCCTTGGCCATAAGACATCTTGCGGAAGAGGTTGAGACATTTTCATTGGGGGATTCAAAGAGAGATGGAGTTGATGCAATGGCAATCCCGGCCACTTCACTCTTGGTTTCTTCTTCTTCTTCTTCCCCGGATGAGTATTCCTCTTGAGCAATCAACACCATCCGTTGAGGTTTCTTGTTGGTGGGATTCTTCTTGAAGAATGGCTTCTTGTTGGGGATCTTGGGCTTAACCTTACGGACAAGTTTGCCTCCATGGTGTTCACGGTTTTCAAAGGGACATTCGGCTACGAAGTGATAGCGATCTTGGCAATTGTAGCACGAGCGCACCCTTTGGCCACCCTCCTTCTTTCCACTTGACTTGTTCACAAACTCTCTTGCCTTAGATGGACTCTTCCAAAAATCCTTGTGCGAGTGAGACAAAGTGAGAGCCGAGTAGTCCTTGAGGGTGTCCTCAAGCTCCTTGGGATCCCAATGAGATACATCTTCTTGTTCTTCATCATCACTGTCTTGTGCAACCATCTTGGCCTTCAACGCTAGGGGAGAACTCTTGTGCATTCCAATGGCTCTAGCACGAGCATCTTCGGCGTTCTTGGCGGCCACTTTGAATGCGGACATCTCTTGCATGACTTCCATAGATGACATAAGGTGATAGTTGTGCCTTCCTTGGAGACTCTTCAAGTCGGTTGACTCAAAGGGCCATAGAGCACTCACATACTTCCTCTTGATCCATGCATCATCCACATGAGTTGCCCCAAGTGACCGAAATTGAGTGGCAAGAGTCTTGAGTCTTCGATACATGTCTTCATGCTCTTCACCTTCTAACATGAAAAAGCCCTCGGCTTGGTTGCTCAAGGACTCAAACCTATTTCTCTTCATGTTCTCATTGCCGATGAACTCATTGGTGAGAGTATCCCAAGCTTCTTTGGCGGTGGTGGCAAACTCGATGTGTGACAAGTGCTTCTCCCCCACGGCGGTTTGGATCATGTTGAGAGCCAACTCATTGAGTTGACAATCAACAACCTCTCTTCTTGTCATGTTGTTGGGGTCGTGTGCCTTGAAGCCAACCTCGATGATCCTCCAAAGCTCGATTGAAGCACTCTTCATATAAGATCTCATAAGAAATTGCCAATTAGAGAAACAAGATGGATTAAACTTGGGTGGGTCACCCCTATTGTTTATATGAGGATGAGGGATAGGTGGGTCGGGGGAGTATATGTGAGGAACCTCACTATACGTCTCCTTCCCACTAGCATTTTTAGATGGGGATTGTTTAGTTCCATCACTACCCTCAATCTCCGATGCTTGCGCGGCGGAAGAATTTACCTCTAGCGGTGGTGGTGTGGGTCCTACTCCCTTAGGAAGGAGTTGCGCGATCATCTCACGCAATTCCTTCATTTGAGTGTCCATGGTGGATCTAATACGTGTTTCCAAGTTCTCAAGATCCTCCGTGGTCACCCCGGGTTTAGGATCCACATCATCACCGGAGATACTCATACTCTCTTAGGCGGTGAAGCCTAGATATGGAGACAAGGCTCTGATACCAATTGAAAGGGGATCGTATGAGCA
>QRDG01002320.1:558636-707318 GCA_012064385.1 Puccinellia tenuiflora | reverse complement strand
CTCCGGAAATTTCCACCGGAAGTAGGTAGCGGAAGTACCGCCAAGCTCACCGGTACTTCCGGTGGGCCGGTACTTCCGGTTCTACTTCCGGTCCAAATTTCGGGGGAACCCATGGTTCCAGTACCTGCAAAAATAAGCGGAAGTTCCTCCGGAAATTTCCACCGGAAGTAGGTAGCGGAAGTACCGCCAAGCTCACCGGTACTTCCGGTGGGCCGGTACTTCCGGTTCTACTTCCGGTCCAAATTTCGGGGAACCCATGGTTCCAGTACCTGGAGAAATAAGCGGAAATGGGACCGGAACTGGGCACCGGAAGTGCCCAGCGGTAGTACCGGTCCAGGGACCGGTACTTCCGGCCAGCAGTGTAAACTGGCATTTGGCTCAACTTTTCGCGACGATTCTTTTGGGGTTGGTTTCCTGCACATCTTAGACAAAGTTAGAGCACTTGATTGTATTGTTGTCAACATCAAAACACATGGGGATAGCAAATGTTCTTTCAATCGGTGATGAACTCCGGGAGCTCGGTGATCGCGTGGAGGATCGCACTCTCATCAACGCACTCCTCGTCGATCTCGGCAAGCAGTTTGACAAATAGATCTCCTTCATCCCTATGATGCGGCCGCCACCCACCTTCTCCGAGGTCCGCTCCATGCTGCAGCTTGAGGCTCTCACCCAGGCCTGCAAGGCCACTCGCCTGCCCCAGGTCTTCCACACCACCACGAGGCCATCTGCATTTCCTGCACCACCGGCTACGGCACCCCCTGGCTGGCGACCTAGCCCCAACTACCGCGGCAAAACCCGATCTACAAGCCACCTGCCGCAACAACGACTGCTCCAACTCGCGGTGCTCCTTCGTCATCGACTACTCCAGCAGCTCCCGCCGCTCCAACAACTTGGCGCCCGGCACACGATCCCTGGAGCGGCCTGGTTCAAGCCTGGCCTATGCCGTGGACTCCACCATCACCCTACGTTGCCCCTCCAGCCTTCAGTGGCACCTGGAGCCCTGGTCTTCGTCCCTCCACGGGTTCTCCCGGACTACTTGGTGCTCGGCCACTGCCCTCGTAAGTCTACACTGCCACTACTCCTGCAACGTTCGGTGATACACCACCTTACTACTACCCCACGTACGGCGCGCCCCCGCCCTGCCCTACCTGCCAGCGTCACCGGCTCCACCTGCGACGACAAGTACACCCATGCCACAATGGGATCAAGCCGCCTTCATCAGCGCCATGAACAACTTCACTCTTAATAACCAAGGTACGGATTTAATTTTCGATTCTGGCGCATCCTCGCATATGTCTTCAGATTTGAATTTGCTGTCATCCTTTTCTCCTTCGCAATTTTCATCCATCATTGTTGGTAATGGTTCCTCTATACCCATCACTTGCACCGGCCACTCCTATATTTCCAATCCTCATCAAAATTTTCTTCTCCGAAATATTCTTGTTGCACCATCTTTAATTAAAAATCTTATCTCTGTTCGCCAATTTACTATGATAATTTTGTCTCTCTTGAATTTGACCCTTTCGGCTTATCTGTGAAGGATCTGAAAACCGGGAAGGTTCTGGCTCGCTACAATAGCTCGGGTGACCTGTACCATCTACCAGCAGCGTCTTCTTCCACTCCGCATGCACTGCATGCCTCCATTGATCTCTGGCATCGGCTACTGGGGCATCCCAACAAACATACACTGTCCTCTTTACTTCAAGAATTTTGTATTCCTACCTCTAGTTCGTCTCATGATTCTTCTCTTTGTAATGCCTGTCAATGCGGCAAACATTTTCGTCTACCGGTTAGCACCTCTACCTCAACTAGTTCTTTTCCTTTTGAATTAATTCATTGTGATCTCTGGACATCTCTAATACCTAGTGTTTCTGGCTTTAAATATTATCTAGTTATTCTCGATGATTACTCTCATTACATATGGACGTTTCCTCTTCGATCCAAATCCGATGCTCACACAGTTTTTCTCAACTTTCGCCAATATGCTCTTGTGCTCTTCGGTCTCCCAATACGCTTTATACAATGTGACAACGGTCGTAAATTTGACAATGCTCGCAATCGCAATTTCATTCTTTCTATTGGCACTCTCCTACGTTTTTCTTGTCCATACATTTTTCCTCAAAACGGGAAGGCCGAACGATCTCTCCGCTCCATTAATGACATTAATTCTCCGAACCTTACTCATTCAAGCATCTCCCCTTCCTCATTTTTGGGCTGAAGCTCTTCACACCGCCACTTTCCTCCTCAGCATTAGACCAACCAAAATATGCCCTCTTTACATATGTAAATAGTTAAAACAGGCATCTTATATTATTATATGGAGGGAGTACAAAATAGACTCGAGTTTGTGCACGAGAACCCGGCTACTATACTTCCTTGAGGGAACACAAGCATTATCTTTTGCCAACAAAACAGTACACAGAGGATAATTAGATGCTTATGGGTATTAGGGCATGCACCTGGTGCACATAACGTCATAACCACATACTTATGTATTGGAGCTCTGGAAGCGGCTAGCTAGATGGCCTACACATGATTATTGAGGTAGTATTTATTTATTTATTTATTTTGTGTGTTAGGCATCTGGATGGAGCGATCGCACGTCGTCGGGCTCATACTGAGCTTCACCTGAGAATAATAGAACTTAGAGACTGAGATACTAATGAATAAGACTGAGAATGACTAAGAGCAAATAAACGAGAATATGAGATAAAGAGAATGTGTTCTATTAGAGGAGAAAGGGCTACAAGGGAGCACAAGTTTAACTAGACAGTTTATGCAAAAGAGAGGTGCATGTGTAGTACCATTGCACCTAATATCAAATGCCGCCCTTGAACATTTCTCCTGCACATAATGGGTGTATCCAAACGAATGTCCTTCCGGAACAAGAATTAAATTATGTTATGTCATTATGTTTAGTGAATAACATCCAAATATCAAGCTTACATCTCGAATGACAAGAACTGAATGTGCGGACACTAGAGTGGAGGAACACTGATAATGGTAGCCTCATGTTGCCATCTCCGATGGAACATTTGCCCCGGCATGAAGCACCATTTGAATAGATTTATTACCATGTATTTAGCACAGCAAATCAGTATAGAACCCGCATTGCACGAGCCAAGACTTCAGTTAGGCCCAATAACTGTATGCCCAGACAAGCAGGCAAGCGGGGATTATGATCACAGCAGAAGATTGGAAACTGAAACAGCTATAACATCTACGGTACGACAAACTACTAAGCCACACGGCAACCTGTAAGGCTCCCAACCGTGCCAGACCGTAGGGAAACCCGAACAACCCGAACATCAAGTAATCATGCAAACATATATAAAGACATGAACGTAAAATCATGAATCGTGCATCATGATCAACTAACGAAAATACATCTATAGCACTGCCCTAAAAGACCCGAACCTAAAACTGACTGAATCTCCACACATGTAAGCATCTGCGGGTCAGGAAAATCAAAATTACCACTTCAACCACAGCAGGAGCAAGCCTAGAGCTACAACACAACTCATGAATCTGCATCACCGAGTCTCAGCTCTCACACCACGCCCCGGCCGCCGACCCCCACAACCCCCCGGCCGCCGCACAACACAGCAAAAATCCACCCGCACCACCGCCGTCCCCCACCCCCCACCACGAATACAACCTAACAATCAGACAAATATACGAGGTAGCAGGCACAAGTACGGAGCTATACCCATGACGGCGGCGCCACACAAGCCCTTGCCGCTCCAGAATCGCCGACCCCTTCGATTTGGAAGACCAGAGATGCGAGCCGCAACTACCTCCTCCGCCGCTATCCGCAGATGGGAGATGGCCGCCCTTGCTGACGGCTGTCTCCCCACCTCGCGCATCGCCGCCGCCTGCGTGGGCTGCGCCGCCGACTATTCCCTCTCCGGGATAGCTCCGCCTCTCCACGACACCACACGCGACTGACGCGACACGAAATGAAATAAAAGGGGGACTCAGAGAAATGTGACTCAAAGCGCTGAGCAAAGACACAACAAGATGCGTGCAAATAATTGAACGGTCCACAAAGTAGCTGTTTCTTAATTGTAAAACAGCTAGCTGTTTTATAGGAAATCTGTTATCTTTTGCCAACAACAGTACACAGAGGATAATTAGATGCTTATGGGTATTAGGGCATGCACCTGGTGCACATAACGTCATAACCACATACTTATGTATTGGAGGTAGTATTTATTTATTTATTTATTTTGTGTGTTAGGCATCTGGATGGAGCGATCGCACGTCGTCAGGCACATACTGAGCTTCACCTGTACCTACGGCCACCGCAGCTGCCCTCCCTCTGGCAGTTGAAGTAGGCGGCCGCCACCGGAACGCCGAGGCCGTAACACTCGGCCAAGTCCCGCGTGATGAAGTTGGGGCGCCACCCTGGTGCGCCGATCACCTGCCGCGCCGCCTGCCGGAACACCACGAACGCAAAGCGGTGGATCCCCGCCGTCGGCTGCGGCTTCTCGTACGCCACCACCTCAGTTCCTGCACACGTACGAAAAATCATTCATAAATTGTCAGGAAATTCAGACAGTTGGGGATCAGGATAGTTGACATGATACGTGTATGTATTAGATCTGTAATTAATTTCTTACCACGGCTTGCGTCACATCCTTCTGGTATGTCTGTGACCAACCTATTATATATGTATTCAAGAAATTAAACCGAAGAAATTAGCTTAATTGACAGTATATATGTGCAGAAATTATTGGATGATACATATTTGTCGAAAAGGTTAGACCATATGTGCATGCATGCACGAAAAAAAACTATGTATATGTAAGGTAAACATGCACGTACCAATGGAGGTACTCCCTGTGGGCAGGGTTGCTTGGGGTCGGTGCATCGGGGTCTACCATCACCTAGTAACAAATAAAACATGGCACACATTATTCATGCATGCATATGCATACTCGATCGTAGACAAATATGCATGCATGGCATCATTAATTAATTAACACTACTACTCCGTGCGCATGCATATGCATGGAAAAACCAACAAGGTCTGTATTTTAGTAAATGTATCGAGCAACCACTCACGAGTGTGTACAGTGATCCGGATTGTCCTGTGATCTTCACCGTCGGCTGGTTCGCCACCTGCGACGGCCTCAGCTCGGATCCATTGAAGATCTCGCGGTTGCTGTACAACACCTTCAGCCTCGCCGACGCGTCGAAGTAGTCGACGACGTCGCCGACGATCCCCCCGACGATCAGCGGATCCCTCGACATGCTCGCCGCCGGCAGAGCCTCTTACGTACTCAAGCTTAATTGCTTAGGTTTTATAGTCGTACGTGGCTAGCCAGTACTGCTACGTGATAAGCTTTGGTGATGCACGGCATATGCAGCGGCGTACTGCTATTTGTAGGCGTAGCTTCCAATGGACTACTTCGGCCGCCCCATGCATTTTCAATGTTGACTATTTTTCGAAAGATACGACGTCTGCCTTTTAGCCTAATCATAACTTGAAAGATTTTAGGATGTGACATCGTGGAACCTGTTGTGTGGCTCCCTGATTTCTGATCGGACGGCTAACCTGTTGCCGCCAGAGTTTGGATTGCGATCGGACGACTGTTGGAACCTCAAAAGACTTGATATGATTCTCCTCCTTTCGGGGGCTTCTGTTTTCATCTAACTTTATGTAAAGGTCCATCTCAATCCTTCAGGCTTAGCTAGATAGGCAGATAGCTAGTAGACAGGCCGTTTGGAGTTATAATATGTATACTTCTATCTCAACAAAATCTAAAGCTAAGGTGAGAAATTAAAGATATACCAGTTCTTTTTCGTACAAGACACGTAGTCTGATAAAACTTGAGTACTCTAAAATCTGAACTACGGACGCATGGTTGTGCATGATGTCGACGGAGCTTCGGATTTGTTCAAATCTGCGTATGCGACGTATGATTCATCATTTTCATCGTTTACATCAAAAGGCATGGAAGGACGACATTCATTTCTTGTCTGATCCTCTCCTCCAATTCTTGAGACATGAAAGGTTCAGGGTTCAGGTCATCTTTAGTTCTTCACATTCTCGTGCTCAACATAGTGCGAAATACATTAATTCCTTGACATGGATACGGCGAGGGGCTTTTTATCCCAACATGGATGGCAGTACTGTCATAGGCGTTCTTACAATTTCTCGTCATGATATGTAATTTTTTTTATACTACTGGAGTTGTGTCGGCTGTGTGCATCCTACTTATGCAGAGACCGGGTATAATGCTTAAAACCTTTTAAGTAAGAAAGCTCCCTTTATCAAAAAAAAAATCCTTGACAACAAACTAGACCTAGGGGTCCGCACAAGTAGTGTGGTAGAGGGAATGCAAAAATAGTGCGACAATTTTGACTCATAAGTCACCGACAAAACTATTGCTCTAACACTGAAATGTTGAGAAATTGACTACCATCAAGGGGCATCTACATTCAAACTTCACTGATTAACCTAGATGCTATATGGAAATCATCACCCCATATGATTGGCATTTTTAACGGTCCAACCATATATACACCCCATCATAGGCGGGATGACACGGTAAAGCATCAAACATAGGCCGTACGTCCAAGAGAATTGCATGTGATGTCGGCCTATATATCTCTCGAAAACAAAGTCGCCTTGACACATTTGATCCCTATCGGCAAAGAAACACGTCCCCTCCTACTCTTTTTGCTGCATGATGGCTGGATCGGGGTAAGGGACACCTTATCTACGCTAAGGCGATATAGTGTTAGGTCTCTTAGGGTTGGTTTTAATTTGGAGCATCTGCCATAACACTGACGGCGATGGTGACGTTGATTGAATGAGAATAAGGCTTCCCCGACTTCCGATCCACCACATCGGCGATGGTTTCATCCACGGTGTAGGCGGGAAATCGTCTAGTCGCTTCTCTTTAATTTGGAATTGTGGATCTGGGTTTTCGTATTTTGTAGGTTTTATCTGTCTCTTGATCTGATGGTTTCCTCTCCGACTTGTGAGGTATGGCTAGCCTGGGCGTCATCGCGGAGCTAGTAAGATCAGGTCTCTTTGGGTCTTCCCGGTGTGGTCGTTTAGTCCTTTTCATAACTTTCTTCTTTGGGGCGATGATATGTTTCTTAGACCACTGTTACCGACGTCTCCTGCTCCGACAGATGTCTTCTTAGATGATGTGTTAACAATGCTTTCTTGGTTCCGACATGGTTGATATGTCCAGAGACATCATCGAGCTGTGCTCACATCAGTGCGAGAGCATAAGGAAGATGATGTTGATTTTCCAGAGGAATTATGTGTAGTTTTCTTTTTTATATCTTCTCCAATACGTAGTATTTAGAGCATCATTCTGCGCCTGGGTCCACTGCCAGCAGGAGGTAATTTTCCGTTACGGCGTTCTGGAGGCACACGTCCGATTATTCCTCACAGCTTGCATGGCTTCTTATTAAAACATACTCCCTCCGTATCAAAATATAAGATATTTTAGCATTTGGCTTTTCATCCGTATCTAGACATGTTTTAGTGCAAGATTCATGTGAACCTTGCGCTAAAACATGTCTAGATACGAATGGAAAGCCAAATGTTAAAACATCTTATATTTTTTTTGATACGGAGGGAGTATTTGCCCAACCACAACCGCATGCATAGCCCCGTTCACACTGCATGTACAGCTGTTTCATCTATAAATAATAAATTGCATGCAAAAGGGAGGGATTACATGATACAGGATTTTTGGAGATGGGCTGCACAGAGCTCGTTTAAAAAAAACTGCATTTTGGAGTATCAAAAAATTCGAAAACAATCCTAGATGTAGATATGATGTGATCTACAAGTGTGCA
Organism: Puccinellia tenuiflora; assembly: GCA_012064385.1. Lineage (NCBI taxonomy): Eukaryota > Viridiplantae > Streptophyta > Magnoliopsida > Poales > Poaceae > Puccinellia > Puccinellia tenuiflora. The sequence goes on along the minus strand of QRDG01002320.1, from coordinate 699,491 downwards.
AAATATGATTCCGAAATGTATTGTATTTTGGGCTGTAAAAAAATGGCAAATGAGTGGATCTAGGTCGATGAATAGTACACATTTCAAAAAAAGTTGAAAATTTGTCCGATTGGTCATTTTTGTGTAGCCTAAAATAATATGTGTTTTGCACTAAAATTTTGCACACCGATATAATTCGACAGTATCGATAACTAGATTTTTTGTTTCAAATTATTTGAGACATAAAAATATCGATTTTGACTTTTTGAAAAATGGGGCTCTATGTAGCCTAGGCTCTATTTGCAGTTTTCGGGGATTACATGCGGTATTTAAGGGCGAGAGGTGCAGATGGGAGCGTTTTGAGAAGAAAGGCGGCCACACTATCTAATTGGACAGGCTATTAAATTGTAATCGAGCCTAACTCTCGAAATTTCTCATAATTCACAAGGAGCCCAATAAACCGGATCGAAGGGGGTCCCGGTTAATATACCCTCTTATGTATCTCTACTCTTTAAAGTGGATACTGATATTAAAAGCTTGACTAATATCGAAGCCTAGTCTTTATATTCATCTTACTTTGCCAGAAAAAGAATTAGGTCCTACCAAAGGAGATGGTGGCGAGGATTAGGGAGCATTTCGTGAAGATGGAGCCCAGGGTGTTGTACGGGCGGCACTGAAACATGGCGGAGAAGATGGGCAAGGACCCGAGTCCAGGACTCTATGGAAGCAAACATGATCTCCCTCAATTAACCATGTCATATTCCAAAATACAAATTCTATTTTTTTAAAGAAGATGACCAATTAAACCTCAGCGCTCTATAGTGAAAACTTTTAGCATGATGTATTTCAATGTTTCCCTCCACATGAAATCGAACCAACTAGGAGAGGTTCGGGTTCCATGACCCGTCGTATCGTACCGGTGTCTTAGGTCTTCAACAAACCATATATAGTACAAAAGTAGAAGAGGTTGAAAATGTAATATACAACTCACAGTAATTAAGAAGACGAGGCGTCGCGTGAGGTTCTAGTACATATAAATATGGTACGTATGAGTTGGTCAAATTTAACATATGTCATTTTGGCATGTTTCGCGAAAGAAAAAGAAACAAGGTAGACTCACAACATCTCTACTATTAACCGAGAATTGCTTTGTTGCATTGGGAGAAGGTCAACAGAAAGAGCTTTCTTGACCGTATATAAGTACAGGGCACTCTTCCTATCGCCGCACATTCTTGAATATTGAACCGCTGAGGAAAGCCACATGGACCGAATCGGAGCACCATATTGCATGCACGTGAGCTAGATGGCGACGGGGACGATGAGAATCATTAGACCGATCGGTCGCCAGTAGAGAAAAACGAAAATGATGAGAGAGCAGCGGCGGCCGGCGGGGGTAAAGATGATTGATGAGCCGCGCGCTGCAACAGTACAGTATCTTATCTACTAGCTACTAGGCGCGCGTGATCCCCCGATTGGATTGGAACGCGTTGTGGCTCCCCGGCCGCCTCCCGCCCCCGCGTGATCGTGATTTGCCGACACACGCAGGATGCACACGTCCGTGCCCGGGGTCCGTCACTCTAGCTAGCGTGAGAATAATAACGCGGCAGTACGTGGCCACGTGGGTCGGGTCATATATACGTTGTCACAAAAGTTCATTCAAAAAGGGAAAACGATCGAGGCCGGCAACACATTTGGGCGTAGTACATCGATCGAGTAGAGAGGCTGAGTTTCGCGGAAGTTGTGCTTGTAAACTGACTAGGTAACTTAGGAAGTTGTGCTAGCAACTTGGTTCACAAAAAAAGTCATTTTTGCCACTTAGAAAAAGGAAAATGATATTTATAAAAATAATTTGAAAAATCCCTTCAGAACCATTGTTTCCTATACCAAGATATACATATTTGTCGAATATGAGAACTTTATCACAAACTATGCCGGCGGAATAGTCATAACTTGGTCATTTGACTTGAAACTTACAGATGTTTATATATGATAGACCTTTTTATGAAGATTTTGTTTGAACAATTTGTCAAAAATCAAGTATATCATTTTTCATAGCATAGTAGACATGAAGGACTCCATGCCAGAGGATATATTTTTTTGAGGTTATTTCACTTTATTTGATTTTTTTAAAATGGTCAAAATGGCCACCATGACTATTCATCGAAAGAGGTCAAATTTTCTAAAACTATCGATGATTCTGTAATATAACCACTAGTTGTGTACCTTAAAATGATTTTAAAAAATTCTAGACCAAACTATCAAACACTTGTAGTTCAAATTTGGATTACTTTCAGAAAATCACCATAAACTCATTTAACTAGGCGAAATTAGATAAAAATCAAGAAAATTCCTAATACTTGGGTATTATCCATCAAATGTGGACTACTCTTTGTGAGAATTAGATGGGTGCCATTTTACACCATATTTTTTGTACTTGGTTCACAAAAAAGTCAATTTTGCCACTTAGAAAAGGAAAATGATATTTATAAAATTAATTTGAAAATCCCTTCGTAACCATTGTTTCCTATACCAAGATACACCTATTTTGAGAAATTTGTTAAAAACAAAGTTTATCATTTTTTATAGCAACTAGTACATATAAAAGGACTCCGATCCATGCTAGAGGATATATTTTTTTGAGGTTTTTTTTCACTTTATTTGATTTTTTTAAAAGGTCAAAATGGCCACCATGACTATTCATAGAAAGAGGTCAAATTTTCTAAAACTATCGATGCAAAAGATGATATGGATGTCATATTTGAATTCCTCTCATTTTTCTAATCGACTTAGACGGTTTATTTATCAAATTTCGACTTACAAATTTAAAGATATGAATTATTCCATATTAAATGTAAAAAGGAAAAAATAAAGTAAATTTATTTATTGTTATTTATTCAAAAAATATTATTACATAATCATTGTTATTTATTCAAATAATTTTTTTAAATTTAAAACATAGAGCTGCAGCAATTTGAGGATGGGTGACCGAATGGAAAGTTTGATCAGGTTAAGTACTTTGACCTGAGATTAAGTGTGTGGCTAAGTGGGAAATTTCGGAATAAATTAAAAATAGAAATAAAAAATATGAAAAAAAATTAAAAAAAAGTAAAACAATTTTTGGAAAAAATATGCCGACGGCAAAGCTGTCGGCGTAGGGAGAGCTATGCCGACAGCTTTGCCCTCGGCGTAGCCTACGTCGACGGCAATTTAGCCTACGCCGATGCCCTGTTACGTCGACGACCATATGCCGACGGCAATCTAGGCTATGCCGACGTCTTTTGGCCGTGGGCACATACACAGTTTTCTATAGTGCGTGTACAATGGAGCTATCTTACAAGTACGAGATAGCTAGTATAAATGCGGGAAAAAAGTGAAGAAAAGATTTATCTTCTTATAAGTAGGAGATATATAATCTCTTAGCAACTTTTTTTTTGAGGCTTCTGTTAGCAACAATTTCGCTCGCACATATCTAGAGATATTTGATTACTGGAGATAAGAGTAAAAAATAACCCACACACAATGTTTTCGTTACCAGATATGGATTACTTCTACTCGAATATCATGTGTTATTTGTGCATGCTAGCTAGCACCGCATCTCTACTGAGAAATTATTTGACTTGTTTTTTCTATTTCGGAGATGTTTCTCTCAAGGACAACGTGCTTGTGTGATCTTTAACCACGTCACAATAAAACCACGTGGTTTCCTACCTATTTTTCTCTATATGGCAAGAAATCAGTAAACATAAACAAGTAGTAATATTTAATAAACATTCAGATGTCAGAACCTTACAATATTGATACGTCTATCACATTAATGGAGTTTCAGATGTCATTTATGTGTCTTTGCCTACTTACGGTCAATATAATAAAAATCAGGCCTAAAACACATACAATAACAATTAAAATTCTCATAATTTCTAGCACATTAAACTAAAAAACTAAAATGTAAAAAGCGTGTTCTATTGGATCCAACAAAAATTCAAACAAAAACAGCAGGACAAATATCTTAAAACCACGACACAAATTGAATACAGTAACACTTCTCTAAATGCAGTTCATATATTCCCTCTATTAAATTTACATATAAGCATGTGGAGGCACTTTTTTTTTTTTTTGTAGATATAGTTCTTTGCGCATAATATAAAGTGTCTTAAAAGTTTTTACATTAGCTGATTCATTTTTTTTATTAAGTATCGAACAAGTGTGTAGAGGGGCTTGATGTGTCACTTAATGAACTGCGGTGAAGAATCATCTAGAGACATTGTTTGAGACACTTCATGAACCAACTTTACATTAAAGCTAGAAACACAGTTCGTGGCCTTATTTATGTTGTGTACAGGCATTTTTCATAAATTTGTGGCATGCAATATACTAATCATAAGAATTTCATTACAAGTATTAGCAAGATATTGTGTGTGAGGTTAAGTGGTTAAATAAGTACGTAGTTACGAAGGCCTCGAATTTTTAGATTGCTTCCATTGTATTTTTTTATCTTTGCAAGATTATAGAAAAACCAATGTCTTTACTAAATGTATTATAGAATTTTGTAAAGACAACATGTAGCGACTATGTGAAATGTCGTTGTAAAGACATTTTTAGTGTCTTTCGTTCATAGTGGCCACTTACGTGGCGCTCCTGAAAGCGTATCTACACTCATGTAGACACAATTACAGAATCTTTATAAACCAATGTTTATGGTATTCCTCTTGTAGTTTACCTTTATCGATCGTTAGCTAGATTTCCCCCACAGTTGACTTGATGGATTTATCCAATGGAAATATAGTTTGTTTGTGCCATATAGTTGGCTAGGATTTTCCCGACATCAACTCAATTGATGTGCCTGCAAGTTTCAAATAAAAACGACATGTCCAAACTTGTTATGGTCTACATAGTGACATTAAAATTTCAAGTGAAGGGTAGGCAATAGCAGGAAACAGAAAACATTATTAATTAGCATGTATGTAGTTTTTCTTTTTATACATGGGTTATGAAGGTAAACAGTTATGTTCAAGAAAAAGAAAATGACACAAATAGGAAACTAAAACCAACATTAGTAAGAATGCATGTAGATTTCCTATGTATACATGTTTTTAAACCTAATAATTATCAACAATAAGAGTTTTTTATTATGTATAGAAAATTTTGTCCCTTTACTAGGGGATGTGTAGATAAATCACCACCATCCCTCTTTTATTTGTAAATACTCACATAAAAACTTTCTATTAATCTTGAACCATTTTTTCAGTCCGACATTAATACTGAAATATGAGACCACCTATCATACTTTAACACTAAAAATTCAAGGCATGATAGGTGGTCTCATAGTTCAGTGTTAATGTCGGACTGAACAAAATGGTTCAAGTTTAAACCAGTGTTTTCCTAAGAGCCTTTACTATTGGGTGGGGGGTTGGTGGCACTTTAGTTGGTGGTGGACACACATGAACAAGAAAGATATCTAATACTACCAAAGGATACATATAAAAAACTTTGAACTTCCAGCTTCATCTTTGCTCTTGATTTTCTCTAGGCCTCTTATTTTGAAACTATAGAAGGACAAACCTGCACTGAACTAACATCATAGGCTAGAGGAAGGAAAACGCTTGGTATCATCCGGCCGATCGGCGCGCTCCGATCGGTCGCCTCGCGCTGAGAACGAGCAGCTAGCTAGTGCCTTTCGTCTCCTCTCGTGTGACCTCATGCATCACTGCCTGTTTTTAAAAAAAAACTCATGCATGCACTGCCCCTATGCCTCTGTTCCTCACATGGGTGGGCCTCAAACGGTTGGGATTTTTTTTACTATGGCTATGTGTGCATGTGATAAGAAAGGACGCATGCACACCATTCCAATCCATGCATCCAAACCTAGCTAGCTAGTTTTGGCATCTTTATTTACTTATTTGAGGAACTTGCTAGCTACACTAGCTTGTTGTGTCTGTGTATACTTAGCTCCTTTGTCACGAGGCCTGCTCCGTTGCCGCTCCAACATGCCATTGACGGTAGGATGGCGTCATACGGTGCCGACACTTTCAAAAGTAGGTACGGTCGCTAACCATACTACCTAATGTAGTGATGACACCACGATGGTAAGACTAGAGCCGTCGGCCATGCCACCAGCTATGGGGATGGTATCACTGTTGGTTCCGACGGTCGGAGATACTGTGACGATGCTGCCGCCTACGGGAACAGTGAACGTGATTTTAATTGGCAGCCTGGAGATGGTGATGTTGGTGTTGGTGGAGGACGTGTTGGGAATATGTGATGCTGCATACACTCACCCGATATGTTGCGAGTGCATACGCCAAATGTTATGAAAGCACAAATGAGTTGTTGCAAGGTTTTCTGAACATTTTCTACATGTTGTGTTTTTCTTGTGTTTTTTCTGTTGCATAAGTGTTTTACAAACATAGCAAACATGTATGAATTTTGTTGTGAAAACAGATGCGAGATGTTGCAGAGTTTTCCGATCGTTCGCTACATGTTGTGTTTTCCTTGGCTTTTGGATGTTGCCTAAGTGCATTAAATTTGTAAAAACGTGTATGAGTTTTGTTGTGTAAGCAGATGCAAGATGTTGCAAGTTTTTCTGGTCGTTGGCTACATGTTGTATTTTCTCGGGTTTTGGATGTTGCATAAGTGCTTTAAATTTGTAAAATGATTGTATGACTTTTGTTGTGAAAGCAAACACGAGATGTTGCTAGTTATTCTGATCGTTTGCTACATGTTGTGTTGTCTCAGCTTTTGGATGTTGTATAAGTGCTTTAAATTTGTAACATACTTGTATGAGTTTTGTTGTGAAAGCACACACGAGATGTTGCTAGTTATTCCGATCGTTTGCTACATATATTTTTCGGCTTTTGGATGTCGCACAAGTGTTATTAATTTGTAACAAACTAGCGTGTATTTTGTTGCAAAAATAAATACAAGATGTTTATAATGTTTTCTGGTCATTTGCTGCAAAGGGATTTTGAAATATTGTGAAATATTGATATGTCGCATTACTATTTCAAAATATCACGAAACATTTTGTATTGTTTTCTTAACTTCTTCTGAAAAATAATTGCGAAGATTTGGTGAAGTATTTATTTTTTCTTTGTCGGAGAGGATATTTATTGCGAAAAACGGATGTTGTACATGTTTAATTTTTTTGTCGCATAAGTGATTCTAGATTTATTTTTAATTTGTCCGATATTAGTAGGCTGACACATTTAACAACAATGCAACATTTTGGTGTCGTTGGTTAAATATGTTGATTGCATTATTTATTTTGTTACAAATGGCGACACACTTTTTGACATTTTCTGCGAACATATGATGATTTGATGCATAGGTTGTGTTTTTTTTTGCAACAATGGCTTGATCAAAATGTTTCAAAAAAATTCACAAGGATATAGATTTATTTTAAAATCTAGCAATTTGTAGCTACTACGTGGAGCTACTAGTGTAGGAATGGTAGCAGGGCGATGCGTGCCTGGGCTTGGGCTAGCTAGCTAGGTCGCATGCATGCGGCACCGGACGCGAGGCAGACGTGGGCTACGCAACGGTGCGACCGTAGGCGCTATTTCTCGCTCTTTGCGAGTGCAATCTCCGACTCGCCCGCGTACGATTTCTTAACGGGCCGGCCCATTAGTTTTTCTTTACAGAGAAAAATAAGAAAAATAACAAATCTCTGCATCAAATGAATATGGTTAGGTTGAGACTCCAAGTGCAGAGTGTATAGTATAGGAAAGACAGTTTTCCCCACGAGGGGTGACTCGAGGGTTTAATATTGAACTCTCGGGGAATCAGTAGTGAAAGATTTATCTTCTTATCCTTCTCTTGAAAACCTACAAAACAAAGTAAATTGTTTTGTGCCCTCAACCTCACCAAGTGGTTGTCGAGCACAAGATGTGAGAATGATATCAAAATAAAACAAATGCAAAACAATAAATAAATATGCAATGATGATAAATAAATATGCAAGGATGGTGGAAACAATGATGGATGATATTTTTGGGTTTTATATTGTGAATGCAAAATATAAAAGTATTTTTGTACTTTCGGATTTTTAAATAGCAGAAAATGGAAAATGGATAAAAGTTGTTGGAAAGGTGTTTCTTATGATTAAAAATGGACCAGGGTTCATGGTTTCACAAATACACTCTCTCTTTAATAAAGTGGTAGACAATGTAACACTAGAATTAACATATGAGATTGCAACAAAAAGGTTTCATGACAAGTTACTAATTATATGGGCATCACGTCCTAACATAGAGATCTTTTGTTTATTAATCTCTCTTACGCTCCACCAAGATGTGAATTAAATCTTAGCACCTTAGTAATTAAGATAAATCAGAGCATAGATTTAAGTCTTATGACATGAAGTTAAAATAATAACATGCTAGATCTAGTCATGGAGAAGTGGCAATGGTCACACCCACACCTCCGGTAGCATGGTATTTTTCTTTATCCCTAGTGAGGAAACAAAGTAAGGTAAAAATACCCAAGTGGATCGCGGAACTTCTCTCACTTTCACCGCACTAGCCACCCCCTCATTACTCCAACTAATTCACACATTCCCCCACACAAGCTCTCATAAACATGCTTGATCAAAACAAGTAGACAAGAATGGGGTACATAATATGCATCTACTTTCATAACTGAAACAAAACAATTGCAATCTCAAACATATATTAACTCATAAAGAGATCCACCACAAAGGAATTACATAGATGATTGTAATCATGTTCGGTAGCTCATACGGTGCTAATTAGTGAAGCTCAAAGAGAGGAGAGATACATAAGTTACTTCCACAAACCCATAGTCCAGGGTGGACTACTCCCTCTTCATCATGGAGACGGTGGAGATGTCGTTGGGGGAGATGGAGACCACACCGGCAGCGCCCCGCCGGAGTTTTCCCCCTCCAATCTGCAACTCCAGGTCTCTGTTTTGTGGTTTCTGTGTTTCGACGGCGCCCCCTCTGGAAAACGTCGGGGGGCTATTTTTATAGGCGTTTTTAGGTCAAGACGGAGGCGTGGGGACGAAGATCGACGGCATCGGAGCCTCGAGGCCCAAAAGAGGGGTCCCCACGCGGCCAAGGAATCTGGCCGTGTGGGACCACCTAATTTGGTCCTCAGGCCTCCTCTCGTGCGCTTCCTTGAATCCCAAGCTTCATTCCTTCCAAAAAATGATGCTCGTAAATTTTCAGGTCATTTGGACGTCGTTTGGATCCCTGAAACATCAAAATATAGAAAATAGGGTTTTCTGCCAGTGCAGGGTTAATTCCAAAAAAATAGGAAAACTGTGAAATCTTCCCGAAATCATTATAAAACAATCATATAACCCTTATATGATGCAAATATGATTGAAATATGAGTATTATAATGCAAAGTTCATGTATGCATTTTACATGCATCAACATCCCCAAGCTTAACCTATACTCGTCCTCGAGTATAAAGGTGATAAAACCAACATGGACTTTGCATTTTAAGACTAACAATGGATATCAAAGATGATTATTATTGCTACATAAAGTCAAATGATTCATTCTTTAAAGGAGTAGCAATATGCAAGATAGATTATGAAGTGATATCAATTACTCAATGCAAGGATGTTCAATGATAATTCACAAAGTGTAACATAGAAGAAAGTACTATGGACCAAATGTATGCATAATGAAAAGTAAAAACATCCTATAATGGTCATAGAGTACTCTTATAAAACTGAATATAAAAGGTGGACACTTTGGAAAGATATATAAATGAGTAGAGGTAAAAACATGAACAAGTTTCATCTAACTTCCAAATACTTCTACTTAAGTTAATGTTTGCAATGTGGTATTGGTGTCAAGCTCTCATTACCCCTTATCATAACATCTTGAATGGTTAAAGTTTAAAGTGAAAGCAAATATGAGTAGTGTGCTTGACAAAGAAATGGTTGAAAGTCTCATGCCCCTTGAATATGAGTACCTACACCATGGTGTTACTCAACTTGGGATACAAAATACTTAAACTCACTTAGTTTAGCGGCCCAGGTGTCTCTCTAGCCATTTGTACAAAATACTTAAACTCACTTAGTTTCCACATTTATTTGGCGCTATGATAGGCATCCATAAACAAAAGTACATGATATCAACTAAATATAATTATGAGCATGTTGAAAGCTTGCCATGTGACAGCACATTTGGGCTAACTAGCAACCAAGACTCTTGTCAAATTCACAACTTCATAATTTTAATCACAATGGTTCATGTTTATTAAATGCAATAGTAAGGTGTGAGAGCTATTTAACCAACTTTCCCATAACAATCAATAACATAAGCATTTTAATTCATAGGTATTGATAATACAAAGTAACATGATAAACATACTCGGAATAGCATAAAGCTAATAGGTAGATATGGTGGACTCACTGGAAAAACTTTGGTTGAAGGTGTTGGAAAACAAGTTTTTACTTGTTGGAATTTTTTGGGCTAGCAAAAGGGAGAAAGTTGACCATATAAATGCATGCACAAGTGTCCATAGAACTAACCAATCCATATTAAAAAAAGTAAAGTAACATTCAGCATCAAAACATGAATAAAAGATAGCTCTTGGTAAAACACTTGCAAATTAACACTCATTAAAAAGCACATGAATTATGCAACTATATGTATCTTTTTAAATCAACTCAAACATCCCTTTCCTAATCTTACTATAGCATCCAACTTAATTCAACCCAAACTTCCAGTAGCTCTCTCATATAAAAATGATAGTGGTGGTCTCAAAACAAAAATCAAACCAAAATAAAAAGCAAATAAAAGACGCTCCAAGTTTATGCGATAAAGTGCATTGATCGAAAAACAGAAGTTAGACGTGTGCAAACCGAGAGTGTGTTGGTCCAGTGGGGTTGTCTTCACATCCCCAAGCTTATGGTCTTCACCATCCTTGGATAGCTCTTGGTGCATCTCCTCTAATCCCTATGAAAAAAACTTCAAAACATTGTTTCTCCCATTTCTTTTCTGTGGGGTGACATTAGTAGTCATAGACAAATGAATTACTTGCTGCATAAAATCCTTAGACAAAAATTCATATTAATGTCCAGAGAGTGTATAATGTTTTATGCCTACTTATAAACTTAATTGGATCAAAAAGATTCAAGTTAACAGTTCAAAGAATGCATCAAACAAAATGGGACAGAATCTGTCCAGAAAATTAGCAGAAGCGAAACGCATTTTTCTACCCGACTTAAACATGTCCAAAAATTCTTAAAAAATTCAGTCATAGAGATAATAAAAAGTTTCAGCCACAGTAAACATTCCAGCTCATTCGGAATTACATAATAGGAATGAAAAATCAAACCATGCACAGATTCGTGCTGGAATAAAATCTCCGAATGCAAATATCAACTTTTTCATACCAAAATAGGTAAAACTTGGCACTTTATTAAAAATTCCAGAAACTAAACTAAAAACTAAGTCTCTTGTTACAGCAAGAGGACACAAATAAAATCAAAAATAAAAACAACCGGGTTGCCTCCCGTAAAGCGCTTTCTTTATAGCCATATAGCTAGGCTTCTTGATACTTATTGTGGACGAAGCTCATGAGGGAACTTGAACTTTGGTGTGTCCCTCTTCCTTGGGAAATGTTCCATGCACTTCTTGTGTGGAAACTGAAAATTCACATTCCCTTGTTTTGAATCAATGATAGCACCTGTGGTACAAAGAAAAGGTCTTTCAAGAATAATTGGACTAGAGGTTTTATTCCCCATATCCATGATCAGAAAGTCAACAGGTACAAATGTCATATGCAACTCTACCATAACATCACTTACTTTTCATAAAGCATGTTTAATGGAATCATCAGCAAGTGCAAGTTCAATAGAGCATTTTTCAAGATTCTTTAATTCAAGAACTTCATATAATTCTTTAGATAAAACAGAGACACTAGATACTAGATCTAATATAGCATGGTGTGTCTCTTTTCCAATGGTTACTAGTACTTTGGGAATCCATACATCCCCAAGCTTAGGTGGTATCATAGCTTCTTGGTTCTACCTAGCAATCTTTTCTTTTAAAACATGATTAGCAATATAAGAACCAAAACCTGCTTGGTTGGAGTTGATGGGAGGATCACTTGCAACTTTTTGTAAGATAGATATTAATTCATGCAAGCTACAATTATCTAAGTCAAGTAATGGTTCCTTGACTTCACTAAGCATTTTAACTTCCTCAACTTTTCTTTCATTTCTCTTTCTTAATAATGCATCCAAAGCTATTTTGAGATCTTTCTCTTCTTTAACAGATTCTTCAAGATTCCTTTCCAAAAGTTCTAGCATAGAAAATATTTTGTCATTAAATTTCTTAGTTGCTCCCTTTTTAGACTTGGCATTGTTTGCTATCATTTCCATTCTTGAAGCAATTTTAGAAAGAGTGTCATTAGTTTTCTTCATCCTAGTTTTTGAGTAAAGGATGAATGAGCGTATTTCATTTTTAGTAGGACACTCTTCCACATAGTTTTGTAGATCTAATATTGACTTATCAATAGAAACTTTTAATTGTTTGATCCTAGTTTCATCTTTTGTTTCTATAGAACTCCCAAATAAATTTTCCATTAAATTATTAGCATGTGAGGGATTACCCGAAGCAAATCTTCCATTAGTCAATGAGTCTAGAAAACATTTTGACCAACCATCTAGACCATTATAAAAGTTTCTTATCAAAGTAGCAACAGTATGCTTGTTGACACCATTTTTATTAATATCCTTCATTCTATACCAAGCATCCATTAATGACTCTCCATAATATTGACCAAAATTGTTCATTTCAAAACACTAGAATCCATTTTGGTAAAGTTTTTATGTGTTTTTTTATTTTTAAATGCAAAACTGAAAATAAAATGACACTAAATAATGCAAACCGAAATAACAAATGCAACACAAAATGCAAAACTGAAAATAAAATATGCAAACCGAAATATAAAGATGATATGCAAGACAAAAACAAAACAAAATAAAATGATTTGAAGGTAAAGATGGATAAGATGATGCTCACTTAGGTGCAACCTCCCCAAGCTTAGGTGTTAGCACAAGTTGGTGATGAAGTTGACTTTGTTGTGAGATACTCCTTGGACAAATCTTTACAGCAATGATTCCCCGGCAACGGCGCCAGAAAATTGTCTTGATGGCCTTTGACGTAGTTACCTGCGTCAAATGAATATGGTTAGGTTGAGACTCCAAGTGCAGAGTGTATAGTATAGGAAAGACAGTTTTCCCCACGAGGGGTGACTCGAGGGTTTAATATCGAACTCTCGGGGAATCAGTAGTGAAAGATTTATCTTCTTATCCTTCTCTTGAAAACCTAAAAAACAAAGTAAATTGTTTTGTGCCCTCAACCTCACCAAGTGGTTGTCAAGCACAAGGTGTGAGAATGATATCAAAATAAAACAAATGCAAAACAATAAATAAATATGCAATGATGATAAATAAATATGCAAGGATGGTGCAAACAATGATGGATGATATTTTTGGGTTTTATATTCTGAATGCAAGATATAAAAGTATTTTTGTATTTTCGGATTTTTAAATGGCAGAAAATGGAAAATGGATAAAAGTTGTAGAAAAGGTGTTTCTTATGATTAAAAATGGACTGGGGTTCATGGTTTCACAAATGCACTCTCTCTTTAATAAAGTGGTAGACAATGGAACACTAGAATTAACATATGAGATTGCAACAAAAATGTTTCATGACAAGTTACTAATTATATGGGCATCACGTCCTAACATAGAGATCTTTTGTTTATTAATCTCTCTTACACTCCACCAAGATGTGAATTAAATCTTAGCACCTCAGTAATTAAGATAAATCAGATCATAGCTTTAAGTCTTATGACATGAAGTTAAAATAAGAACATCCTAGATCTAGTCATGGAGAAGTGGCAATGGTCACACCCACACCTCCGGTAGCATGGTATTTTTCTTTATCCCTAGTGAGGCAACAAAGTAAGGTAAAAATACCCAAGTGGATCGCGAAACTTCTCTCACTTTCACCGCACTAGCCACCCCCTCATTACTCCAACTAATGCACACGTTCCCCCCACACAAGCTCTCATAAACATGCTTGATCAAAACAAGTAGACAAGAACGGGGTACATAATATGCATCTACTTTCATAACTGAAACAAAACAATTGCAATCTCAAACATATATTAACTCATAAAGAGATCCACCACAAAGGAATTACATAGATGACCGTAATCATGTTCGGCAGCTCATACGATGCTAATTAGTGAAGCTCAAAGAGAGGAGAGATACATAAGTTACTTCCACAAACCCATAGTCCAAGGGTGGACTACTCCCTCTTCATCATGGAGACGGTGGAGATGTCGTTGGGGGAGATGGAGACCACACCGGCAGCGCCCCGCCGGAGTTTTCCCCCTCCAATCTGCAACTCCAGGTCTCTGTTTCGTGGTTTCTGTGTTTCGGCGGCGCCCCCTTTGGAAAACGTCGGGGGGCTATTTTTATAGGCGTTTTTAGGTCAAGACGGAGGCGTGGGGACGAAGATCGACGGCATCGGATCCTTGAGGCCCAAAAGAGGGGTCCCCACGCGGCCAAGGAATCTGGCCATGTGGGACCACCTAATTTGGTCCTCAGGCCTCCTCTCGTGCGCTTCCTTAACTCCCAAGCTTCGTTCCTTCCAAAAAATGATGCTCGTAAATTTTCAGTTCATTTGGACGTCGTTTGGGTCCCTAAAACATCAAAATATAGAAAATAGGGTTTTCTGCCAGTGCAGGGTTAATTCCAGAAAAATAGGAAAACTGTGAAATCTTCCCAAAATCGTTATAAAACAATGATATAACCCTTATATGATGCAAATATGATTAAAATATGAGTATTATAATGCAAAGTTCATGTATGCATTTTACATGCATCATTTACTATTATTTTCAGGTCACCGGTATTTTTGGTTCACTAGTTATTTCGGTTCATCCAAATTTGATTACTTTTTGGTTTACTATTATTTTCGGTTCGTCGACATTTTTGTTCACCAATATTTTTGGTTTACTATTATTTTCGGCTCACTGTATTTTTGGTTCAGTACTTATTTTTGTTCATCCAAATTTTGGTTCGCTATTATTTTCGGTTCACCGACATTTTTGGTTCGCCGGAATTTTTGGTTCACCGACATTTTTGGTTCACTATTTTTTTCGGTTCACCGGTATTTTTTGTTCACTATTATTTTCGGTTCATCCAATTTTTTGTTTTTCCTTTATTTTTATATTTTTCAAAATGTTAAGATTTAAAAATGTCCAAATTTAAATATTCATTTTTAAATGATTCTGATTTTGTTTCAAAAAAATCATTTAAAAAAATATTCATCTTAAAAATGCTTCAGATTTTTAACTATATCCAGATTTCTAAAAATCTTCAGATTAAAGAAAACAAAAAAGGAAAAATAAAACATGAAAAAGAAACAGAAAAAATGGCAGGAAAAACGAAAAAGTAAATAGGAAATAAGAAAAGGCTTACACATGGGCCGGCCTATGTGGCGACGCGTGCGAGCGACCGAGCGGGGCGAACGTGGGTGAGTCGTTGCCCCGACTCGCTAAAGGCGATAGGTAGGGGATCCCCGGTGCGGCAGCATGCAGTAGCAGAGCGGGGTCCACCCGTGTGCGGAAACAACCGATTTTTGGTTTAAAATCATCCGACCGACGCCTAGCACTCGCCCTAGAGGAAGCCTATTTTGGTTGCACTCATATAAGCCATCCACCCCAATAAGTGAGAACCTTTATCTCCGTGAGTGCAACCAAAATACAATAATACGTGCAATCATGACATCATCAAAGATCCATTCTTTATCTTCTCAACCGCTTATCCGATTGGCATTCCATTTCAATCATTGACTTAGCTGCGATGAGATCTTCAAAAATAGATCTTATATTAATATATTTCCACAACTTGTTTTCTATCAATAATTACCAAATATATTTTTGGTTACTTGCCAAATTACATTGTTAGTTGTTGGAATATAATGACTTGGTTTTCAGGTACTTATACATCATTCTATAATAATTCAAGGCTTCACATATTACTATTTGTGGAATGATATCATATATCTTAGTTGTCGTTAACACTAGAAAACTCAAAAATCAAGCTCTATATTATTTTCGCATGCCAAAAAATCAAGCTCGGGGAAGGCGGAGCCGGCGAAGCAGGCGGTGTTGTCGGCGACGAAGTCGATGGAGCCGAAAGTGGTGATGAGGCTAGTGGCGACTCACTCGCCGAGCCGGCCATGGGATCCTGTGCAGAATGTGACTCCAGCCGCTATTTCCTGCCCCACGGTGGGCGCCGTGGTGTAGACATATGCCTAAGGGAAGGCTTGAGTGGTGTGGGAGCAGCTAACACAGCCGGCGGCATCTGCAGGCGGGATTGGGCACAAGCATGCAAGCTAACACAAGATGTACCCAGGTTCGGAGCCCTCATGGTGAGGTAAAACTCCTACTCCTGCCTTGCTCTTTCTTATTATCAGTGGACAGGTTACAAATGAGCTCCTTGAGCTGTATGAGAGGCTAGGGTTCCAGGAATCGACCGGTTGGTGAGTGTTCTAGGGTTTCCTTTCTCCCTTCCGGATCCTCCTTCTCTCTGGCCGCACCCCCCTTATATAGGCATAGGGGTTGCTGTACATGTGTGGGGCCAGCTGATTACACACTGACTGCTGGGTCCGGCTGCTCGACCCGGCCCCGCCGGGTCCGGCTACAGTCTTCTTCCTTCCCACAGTGTTCTTCCATCAGGCACAGTGGACGCCGCATGGTATGGAGGCGCCGCTGTCGGGGACGTGTGAGCCCGGGTGGCGCGCTTCCTGTCCTGCCGGCACCGCCTCCGCCGTTTCCGGGTCGGCGGTCTGCTGCACGTCGTGGAGGCAGTTGTGGTCATGGTACGGGCGACGTGCGGTCGGGCGGCGGCTCCCTGTAGCCCACGTCGCCGTGTCGGAGATCTAGGCCGGCTGGCGCGAGGCAGCCTCCTTCTTCGTCCAGCTACTGGAGGCAGGCGGATTCCCCTTCAGCCGGATTGGCTTCTTCCATTGTCTTCCAGCGGGATGGCTTTGATATCCCACTTAGGCAGGTCCTTGACCACTCGGGGGTCATCCCCCCGACAGCTTTGGTTTGTGCAAGTAGATCTGCGGTGATAGATATAGCGCTTGGTAGCTGATGCATGTAAAATGCATACATGAACTTTGCACTATAACACTTGTTTTCCATTCATATTTGCATCATATAAGGGGTATATTACTGTTATTTAATGATTTTGGTAATTAATAATGATTTCCCCTTTTTATGGAATTAATCCTGCGCAGGCAGAAAACCCCTATTTCTTTCCTTATTTGTTTCAGGGCCTTAACGACGTCATAATGAGCTATAAATTTACGGGGATCATTATTTTGGAAGGAGGAAGACCTAGGAGCGAAAAAAGCAAGCGAACGGAGGCCGGAGGGGCAAAAGGGGGTGCCCCACGCGGCCAGGTACAGGGGCCGCGTGGGCCCACCTCTTTTGGACCTCGTGGCCCCGTTTGCGTCGATCCTTCGCCCTTAAGCATCCTCGTGACCTAAAAACGCCTATATAAACAGCCCCCCCCCCCCCCGACGTTCTTCAAAGGGAGAGCCAGCACACGAGAGAAACAAGAAACAGAGACCAGGAGGCTGCAGATTGGAGGGGGGAAACTCCGACGGAGCGCTGCCGGAGAGGTCTCCTTCTTCTCCATCGACATCTCCACCGTCTCCATGATGAAGAGGGAGTAGTCCACCTCTAGACTATGGGTTTGTGGCAGTAGCATATGTATCTCTCTCTCTCTCTCTCTTGAGCTTCACTAATTAGCACCGTATGAGCTGCTGAACATGATTACGGTCATCGTTGTATTACCTTTGTGGTGGATCTTTTTATGAGTTAATATATGTTGAGATTGCAATGTTTATTTCAGTTATGAAAGTAGATGCATATTATGTACCCCGTTCTTGTATCCTTGTTTTGATCAAGCATGTTTATGAGAGCGTGTGAGGGGGAACGTGTGCATTAGTTGGAGTAACGGGGGTGGTGATGTGATAAGTTGACAACTTAATATCGTGATCCATTGGGTGTTTACCTTACTTTGTTGCCTCACTAGGGATAAACCAAAATACCATGTTGCAAGGTATGAGGAGAGACAAGCCTCTACCTATGACTAGATCCAGCATGTTCTTATTTTCACTTCATGTCATTAATCTTAAAGCTATACTATGAGTCATCTTAATTACTGAGGTGTTATGATTTAGTTCGCATCTTGGTGGAGTATAAGTGAGACTAATAATCAAAAGGTCTCTATATTAGGACGTGATGCCCATATAATTAGTAACATGTCATTAAACTTGTTTGCAATCTCATATGTTAATCCTATGTCTACTTATTTGCCACACTATATTGAAGAGAGAGTGCATGTCTGAAACCATGAACCCCGGTCCATTTTTAATCATAAGAAACAACTTTCCAACCACTTTTAAGCATTTTCTACATTCAGCCATTTTAAAATCAGAAAATACAAAAACACTTTTATTCATTGCATACACATATAAAAACCCCAAAAATATCATCCATCATCACTACTATCATCCTTGCATTACTACTTACCACCATTGCATATTTATTTACTGTTTTGCATTCATTATTATCTTAATATCATTCTCACACCTTGTGTTTGACAACCACTTGGTGAGGTTGAGGGCACAAAGCAATCTACTTTGTTTGCAGGAAATCTAGAGAAGGACAAGGATATAAAATCCCCACTACTGATTCCCCGAGAGTTCGATATTAAACCCTCGAGTCACCCTCGTGGGGAAAAGACTTCCACTTCTACATACTCTGCACTTGGAGGCTCAACCTATCCCATATATTATTTTCCTTTCAGGGTATCAAGAGTGCCTGGTGGCGTAGTTGAGGGAGAAACACTCTCATCAATTCCGTCATCAGTAGCATGCCTACTTCTTGTTGGCGTTCCTTCTTGTTGTGCGGGGAGTCGTAGCGGTTTCCTCCTCCTTTTAGCCTTTAAGAAACTTTTTGCCCTTTTAGCCCTTAAGAAACTATTAGCCTTTTTTCCTTTCTATGCCATTCCTTTCTCCTACTTTCTCGATCTTTTCCTCTCCTCAATTACCCTTCTTCTATAAGGGCAATGGTCTGTGCAAATAGCTCGGCCGTGATAGATAGCGCGATAGGAAGTCTTCCTTCTGCTAGTATGTGATCCTTATTCATGTGAGGAATATCGTAGTTATTGCCTCCTTCTTTATTCATAACCTCAACCATACATGACTGGAGTGTCACGAAGCTCCGAGCCAGCTTCTCGACCTCATAGTTTTGGAATTCTTTCAAGCTTAGGGTCATGACATTGTTTCTTTCGAGAACAAGAAAACACCACTTGAATCGAGCATAGCTTACCGTGTACCAAAGGTTTAGAGAAGATTTCCTTTTGATGCATCCTGTTATATTTCCACATATGGAGTGGTTTATGGGGTAGTTTCTTCCTCTTGGAAACCAGCTTGTGTAGTTTTTCGCCATCAATTTGTTTTATCATGTAGCTGTGCAAAGGGAAAATTAAATTGAATTGACATAATGAATTTGTCCTTGTAGGTAAGATCCAATTGAAACTTACTCATCAGAGAGCACGATTTGATTATCAAATTTCAGCATTGTCTTTCTGCAATAGAAACAAAAAAACAAATAGAGTCATCAGTATTTTGAAACTTGAAACAAGTAGAGCACTGTTATAGACACTACACTTGTGACTGAAACTTGAATTTCAGACTGCATTTGGAGTAGAATTTTAGTTAAGCTGGTGATTTATTTAGTGCTGCACCCATAGTGATTCATATCTCATATTAGTGCTGTTAGAATAACAGGACTGAGCTACTGAGAGAGATGGCTGCTGTTAGAATAACTCTGAAATTGCATTTCCTGTCAACTAGTTCAGGAAACAAATTTGCGTGCTGTAAACAAATTGCTGTATTAATGCCTAAATCTGATCAAATCAGGTTGAAAGAACTACTCCTGGGAAGACAGGTGCCAAATACATTATCAGGGAAGATGGTCAACATCATTTGGAGCTGGGTTACAAAGTTATTGTCAACATCATGCACCAGCTACAATTCAGGTTTTTGTTAGTTTGCTATAACTACAATTCAGGTTACACAATTTGTAAACTGTAGTTTACACTGAAATCTGAATTTAGGACACTGCAGTTTACCTTCTTCAGAGAAGCACTCTGAATATCGAAGGCAGGGAGCAGCAGCAGCCCGAGCACCACTAGCGGCAGGGTAATAGAAGCACACGCGTGACCGTGGGCGACAATTGAGTGGCGGTACCGCCGGTTTTTGGTCATCGGAAAAGCTACAGTGACGAGCTCCAGCAGCGGCGAGCGGCGGACCACGACGCCAGGGAAAACAAGCAAGCAATCGAGAGGGGGGAAAGGTCCTGTAGGACCAGAATATTACCCTCAAGCTTTTGAACGGCTTGGAGAAGCCTGAGGAGACGTGACGGCCTCGAGATCGTGTCGGGAAGCGGCGGCCGGAGAGGGAGGAGATGGCCTCGATTCGGTTGATTCACGGCTTCCTGACAAGTTTGGCTCGAGGAAGGCGTATCTCTCGGCGATGCGGAGCTCTTGGTCTACTCGGAATGACTCGGGGAGGACCGATGAGGCGCGACGGCGTCGAGCTGTGGCGGAAGGGGCGGCCAGGGTCGGAGGAGACGACCTCGGTTCCGTTAATCCACTGCAGGGGAGAAGCTGCAGAAGATTTTCGGCACGAGCAGGCCGGCGGCAGGAGCTCCACCGGCCTGGAGCCTGGCCGGCAAGCCTGGTCTCCCCGTGCGTCCCCGCGCGTCTGTTCTTGTTGTGGGTTAGGTTTTCCAATTCGAAGATACATAAGGGGTTTTCTGTAAAATGTGCTGTAGTTCGAAAAAATTGACTCCCGCTACATCTTTTATGGGACAGAGGGAGTACAAGTATCTTGCAACTATGCACTATCATCGTGACCAGTAGTTTTTTTTAATAAGGTGATCTTTTTGAGAGAATTTTAATAAGGTGATGGTACCGGATCAAATTAGCCCGGGACAGAGACTCGGTCATAAAATGCCCAATATTCTACCTGAAGGCCCATGAATATATCAGTAATCAATGGGCTTGTGTTACAAGAGAAACAGAACGGGCAGGGCCCTCACACCCAGCGCGAGCGAATGATGTCGCGGCCCAACTGTTAACTGCCTTGCCGTTCACCGCCGCTCACCTCGCTGCTGACCCAGCGCCGCCGGCGCCTGCTACTCATCTTACATCTCCCTCGCCTCCCAGGAGGCCGGCCGTAGCATGCGAATCGCTCCACTGCGGCCATCGATCCTCCCCAATTCCCCGCTTCCCTTGTCACCTCTAGCCGCGATGGCCCGCGCCGCATTCAACACCGCCGCCGTTCGTCCCACCAGAGACCAAAGTTCAGAATCCAAGCCATCCCCCACCCCCAGCGTGTCGCCGCGAGCTACCCCGTCAGACTCGGAGCTCCGCCTGACGGTAACTCATTTCTTAGCATACCCCTTTCCGTTTGGTTGTGCAGTAGCAGTACCTCTGTACCTGTACTTGTGAACCCTTTGCTTGTTGTCATACGACGGCAAGGATGCCGAAACCTGTGAATATCTTTGGGTGGTGCGTGCTGTGTTAATCTGTGTGGTTGTGTGCAAGTCCAAGTCTCCGGCCGCCGGGCAATACTGCAGGTCTGTTTCTCGTTGCTTTATGCAGTCAGTCAACACAGTCATACAGTGCTATTTTTCTTGATCTTCAGTTCGCCACGGAGGCGAGCAGGAGGCCGAATAATAATCTTCTTACATCTTGTGGTCCGGTGTGTATCACTTGTCACGGCACCTTTCCTATCATCTAGCCTTGAATTATGTCCATGGAACTGGATACATAACTCATGCTAATGTGACCAGCAGGAGTACCAAAACTCTGAGCCGTGTTTGGGCTTTCTACCATATCTATTTGAAACCTCCAAGCAAACAGCCCGGAGAATCTTCGTAATATCTGCGTTGTTTGTGCAGAAGAAGGTCTAATGGGCATGACTCTCCTCCCCGTTCTTCTCTTCCTGTTGTTGATTTGTATCTGCAACTGCAACTCCTATGACCGCCTAACACCTGCAGAGCCACTCTTGGCTGGTGACAAGCTCGTCTCAAATGGTGGCATCTTTGCTTTTGGCTTCTTCTCCCTGAAAAACTCAACTGCAAAATCATATGTCGGCATATGGTACCACAACATCCCTGTTCGTACATATGTATGGGTTGCTAACCGCGACAACCCGATCACCAGCAGTTCTCCTGGCAAGTTGGTTCTAACCAATGGCTCTGACCTGGTATTGTCGGATTCTGAAGGTCACACTTTTTGGACAACCACGAACAACGTCACTGCCAGAGGTGTCCACGCTGCTGTTATTCTGCTGAACTCCGGGAACTTGGTCATCAGGTTGCCGAATGCCACAGATATATGGCAGAGTTTCCTTCACCCAACCGACACCATGCTCTCGGGTATGAGTCTACCACTGAGCAAAAGCACCTCCATGCACCTCGTCGCCTGGAGGGCCCCTGATGATCCATCTAGTAGTGGGTACTCCTCGGGTGGTGACTCGGGTCTCCAGTTCTTCGTCTGGAATGAGACGAGACCATACTGGCGCAGAGCTGCGTTGAACGGGGTAGCAGATTATGCCATGTATCAGAGCAATGATCTCAACATGTCCCAGAACATTGTAAACAGAGGGGGTGAGTATTACTTGACTTACACCGTCTATGCCGGCTCACCAAGCGTGCGCATCATGCTGAACTACACAGGCATGTTGGAATTGCTGATGTGGAACAGCTCCTCATCATCTTGGCAGGGTTTCTTTGAGCGCCCCGGTTCTAGCTGTCACCGCTATGCCTTGTGTGGTCCATTCGGTTATTGCGATACAACCACGGTTCCGCCTTGCAAGTGCCTTGATGGATTTGAATCTGATGGTCTTAACTTTCCCGTAGGATGTCAGAGAAAGAAGGAGCTGCATTGTGGTAAAGGAGATAGTTTCCTTACCTTGCCTAGCATGAAGTCGCCTGATAAGTTTCTGTATATCAGGAATAGAAGCATCGACCAATGCAAAGCAGAATGCAGCCGCAACTGCTCATGCACCGCATATGCTTACGCTAACCTGAGTAGTCTCGGCGCAACTGTTGATCAATCAAGGTGCTTAGTTTGGATGGGGGAGCTTGTTGATACGGAGAAGCGTGGTGATGGTTTCGGGGAGAATCTGTACCTCAGGATTCCCAGCTCGTCCGGTATTTGCTCACTGCCCACCTTATTGCTTGTAAACTGTGATGGATTGTCTATTAGTGTAAATTTACTAATGTGGCTACTAAAATTACATCACTAAGTTTAATGCTACTACAATGAAGGCACATGGCAGTTACGTTCAGCTGAAGCTTTGTTCGCATCTGTGCCCTCATGTTACAGTCTGAAGTTGCATAAGGCACTTTACTATTGGACGTTGATCATAGAACTTAGACTAATATATGTTGTTCTTACATCAGTCGGACTAATTCCTGGTCTGTTTAGCCAACCGTGCTCTCCCTGCCTTGCATCAAAATCAGGCGTGCTTTCAGATTCTACTTCTCTATAATCCTGTCATTTGGCATCCTCTTCAACTCCTCATCTGAGCGTTTTCAATTTTACCATTTCACCTGGTAAACATTTGCATGCTCGTGATCCTTTATGCTAGTTTGTTTGGTGACCGTAGCCAATTTTGCACTACGTATTGCTCTTTCTCTTTTGTTCCCCTCTCCTGTCGGATATACACTCTTCTTCAATCTAATTTTTGAATAGTAAATGTTCTCTCTTGTCCATTGCAGTCAGTAAAACGAAGACTGATGCGCTGAAGATTGCACTCCCTGTCGTGGCAAGTCTACTGATACTTGTGTGCATTTATCTTGTCTGGTTACGCAAGTCGAGAGGTTAGACAAGATTCAATTATGTATCCAACTGCACGCCATGTAAATGCATTATTGCTTAATGTAACTAATAATAATTCCTGACAGGCAAGCACCAAACAAATGGACCCATGAATTTTGCGGTGCCAGAACAACTGGCCAATTCTGGTGAAATGAATTCAGAATTTATGCAGATTAGCTTCCAAGATATCATCCCTGCCACAAACGGTTTCTCTTCCTCCAATGTGCTTGGAAAAGGAGGCTTTGGCATAGTATACAAGGTAACATAACACTTTGACAATTATGGTAGTGAAAGGCATATTTCATTATTAATCAGAATTATGCAACCACGTAGGGAACCCTGGAAGGTGGCAAGGAAGTTGCTATTAAAAGGCTTACCAAGTGTTCTGACCAAGGAATAAAGCAGTTTAGAAATGAAGTAGTTCTCATCGCAAAACTGCAGCACAGAAACTTAGTTAGACTTCTTGGTTACTGCATCCATGGAGACGAGAAGCTTCTTATTTACGAATACTTACCCAATAAAAGCTTAGACTACTACATATTTGGTATGTCCTAATCGTGTATAATGATTATTGTGTTCACCAAAGAAGCATGCCTGATGTTAAGACTAACATGGCTTCATGTACCCTATTCCTGGCAGGCCAGCATGCAGATGATGCCAAGAAATCTATGCTTGATTGGCCATCAAGGTTTAGCATAATAAAAGGGGTAGCTAGAGGGCTTCTGTACCTCAACCACGATTCAAGAATGATGATAATTCACCGAGATCTTAAAGCAAGCAACATCTTGTTGGATGTCGAGATGAGACCCAAAATATCAGATTTTGGCATTGCAAGGATCTTTGGTGACAACCAGCAAGAAGCAAATACTAGACATGTTGTTGGGACATAGTGAGTACTAACTCATGTACTAAACTAACTTGCTTAAAAAACTTTTTATGTGCTTCAACTAATTAATTTTGGTTCTGTTTTTCTCGGGAAAAAAACTAATTAGGTTTTGCACAATTACAGCGGTTACATGTCCCCTGAATATGCAATGGAAGGCATTTTTTCTGTCAAGTCTGATGCGTATAGCTATGGTGTATTGCTACTGGAGATTGTGAGTGGGTTAAAGATCAGCTCGCCTCATCATCTTATAGGGGATTTTCAAAACCTTATTGATTATGTAAGGGCTCCCAAATGCTTGAAATTTGACCAACATGAACGCAACATAGCAAATGTTAGTACTAACTTGTTATCATTGATCGTGTTTCAGGCATGGAACTTACTGAAAGAGGGAAACGAAAGGGATTTCCTGGACACGGTGCTTCTGGAGAGCTGCTCACTGCATCAAGTGTCCCTGTGCATCCATATCGGGCTCTTGTGTGTCCAGGACAGCCCAGGTGCCAGGCCACTCATGTCGTTAGTCGTGTCTATGCTGGACAGCGAGGCAATGCCACTCACAGCACCAGAACAGCCTTTATACATCTCCGGAAGGCAGCGTGAAGCCGAAGAAGCAAGGGAGAACTCTGTTAACAGCGCAAGCCTCACGACGCTAGCAGGACGGTAGATGTTCAGCATCAGCTATATGTGCCTTGGTCTTGTGTACATTGCAATTTTTAGTAGGTGTGCAACTGTATAATGCAGTTGGAATTGAGAAAGTACACGCAGAGGTATTATTCCAGTGTCACTGCAATGTGCTCGTTAATGCAAGAATGCTACGGTATTATTTTCAGTGTCTGTAATGTGTTCGCAAACACGAAGGACGCTTCTAAACATCTCCCCTTTTTTGTGTGTTTTTGTGTAGTAAGTGCACCTCTGAAAGCCACGATTCCAGTGTCAATTTGTCTGCTTGCCTTGCAAGTTAGAAGTCCCTGCACCACCAGCGCACATTTGTGACCGTGGCGATTGCGACGGCCGCTGGGCGTGGTCTCCGTCGACATGGTGTCCATGGATGGCTGCAAGTGGCCACAGGTCAGTTTCTTGGTCCCCGATGCAGACAATAGAGCCGAAACTGTAGGCTGTTAGATATTTCTTCATGTGCTGAATAATACTTACTCTTGCACATTGTGTGGTCCTGGAATCATCAGCATCCCGGGGGAATTGGAAATCCAACTCGTGCAGATGTGATGACTGCTGGGCTAATTTTCAACACAAACCACGCAAGTCAAAGCAGCGTTTCCACCCTTGCTACCTCCTGGTGTCAGATCATCCACGAGTCCAAGCAAACGGTGCTAAGCATCTTTTCTCCAACTCAACACTGACCATCTTAATACCATTCTCCTTCTCCTTCCTTGGTTCCATCTGGAGAGTGGAGAATTCTTCTTTCTTTGCTCTTCACAAGCAGGCATGACCCCTCTCCCTGTTCTCATCCTCCTATCATTGATTTGTTTCTGCAAATCCGATGACCGCCTTACTTCTGCCAAGCTACTCTCCACCGGCGACAAGCTCGTGTCGAGCGGTGGCGTCTTTGCCCTCGGCTTCTTCTCCCCAACAAACTCTACTGCAAACTCGTACATCGGCATATGGTACAACAACATCCCCGAGCGTACATATGTCTGGGTTGCTAACCGTGACAGCCCGATCACAGGTGGTTCTCCCGGGAAGTTGGTTCTGACCAACAACTCAGACCTTGCCTTATCTGACTCCAAAGGCAGCACTCTTTGGACAACCATGAACAACTTCACATCCGGAACCACCGGAACTGCTGCTATACTGCTGGACTCTGGAAACTTGGTCGTCCGGTTGCCGAACGGCACGGACATATGGCAGAGCTTTCTTTACCCAACCGACACCATCCTCCCGGGAATGACTTTGCCGCTGAGCACAAATGATCATCTCTACACGCGCCTCGTTGCTTGGAGGGGTCCTGATGACCCAACCACCGGCAACTACTCCATGGGCGGTGACTCTAGCTCGGACCTTCAGGTAATCATCTGGAATGGAACGAGACCGTATTGGCGCAGGTCTGCGTGGGATGGTGCATTGGTCTCTGCCCTCTACCAAAGCAGCACTGGCTTCATCTTGTCCCAAACAATTGTCAACAGAGGCGGTTTATTCTACATGACGTTTACGGTCTCCGATGGCTCTCCAAGCACACGCATTATGTTGCTCTACACGGGCATGTTTCATTTCCTGGTGTGGAACAGCAGCTCATCTTCTTGGAAGGTTATCATAGAGCGGCCCAGTCCTAGCTGTGACAGTTACGCCTATTGCGGCCCGTTTGGCTACTGTGATGGCACTGGAGCAGCTCCGAAATGCAACTGCCTCAGTGGGTTCGAGCCTGATGGTGTTAACTTCTCCCAAGGGTGCAGGAGAAAGGAGGAGCTGAAATGTGGTGGTGGAGATAGTTTCTCGACCTTGAGTGGCATGAAGACACCTGATAAGTTCGTGTATGTCAGGAACAGAAGCTTTGATGAATGCGCAGCAGAGTGCAGCCACAATTGCTCTTGCTCCGCGTATGCTTATGCTAACCTAAAGAATGGTAGCGCGACAGTCGGCCAGTCAAGGTGCTTAATTTGGTTGGGAAAGCTTGTCGACACGGGGAAATATCCTGATGGTAGTGGCGAGAACCTGTACCTCCGTCTTGGCAGTTCAGCAGGTACTTATCTTTCTTCATGTGCTTACTGATTGTACAGTGTAGCCTTTTATGTTGAATGCTAGATGCCATTTGAATGACAATCACGATAAAAAATAACACTTTCCAGAAATGGATGTTAAATTTTTAAAGTGTCATTCTCTTGCTGGACTATATTTCTGGTTTTCTGCAGCTGACAAGAAGAGTAACGTACTGAAGGTTGTACTCCCAGTATTGGCTAGTCTGCTGGTACTCACATGCATCTGCCTTGTGTGGATATGCAAGTCAAAAGGTAGAACAAGATTTACCTCACTATTCAGGATACAATGTTCATGTGGTATCTGTAAAAAATAATATTAATATGAAGGTATTAATGTCAGGCAAACGACAAATCAAGGAAATTAAGAACAGACATACACGACAACTGTCAAAAAATTCCAAGTCTGATGAACTTGACAATGAAAATATAGAACTTCCATCAATTTGCTTCGAAGACATTGTTACTGCAACAGGCAATTTTGCGGACAACAACGTGCTTGGGAAAGGTGGTTTTGGAAATGTGTATAAGGTAACAAATTTTAGCATAATAATCTTCCTAGGAGTTTATTTTGCCATTTTCTGGTTCAACTGAAGAATCATGTGCTGATGTAGGGATTGTTCGAAGGTGGCAAGGAGGTTGCTATCAAAAGGCTTAGTAAAGGTTCTGGGCAAGGGGCCGATGAATTCAGAAATGAAGTGGTTCTGATTGCCAAATTGCAGCATAGAAACTTAGTCAGGCTTCTTGGTTACTGCACTCATGAAGATGAGAAGTTACTAGTCTATGAATATTTACCTAACAAAAGCTTGGATGCATTTATTTTTGGTATGTTCTGACTTATTGTCACATCTCCCTAAATATTCTTAGTTTAACTGAGTTTATGATGACTGATGATGCATTTCATTTTGCACTGGTCTTGGAAGATGCTACAAAAAGTTATGTGCTTGATTGGCCTACCCGGTTCAGCGTAATTAAAGGGATAGCGAGAGGCCTTCTTTATCTCCACCAAGACTCAAGGTTAACAATAATTCATAGAGATCTCAAAGCAAGCAATGTCTTGTTAGATGCAGAAATGAACCCTAAAATATCAGATTTTGGTATGGCAAGGATCTTTGGAGGAAATGTGCAACAAGTGAACACTATCCACATTGTTGGGACATAGTAAGTGATATATGCACCAGCTAAGGCTTAACGTGGTAATTTTTTACAGATCAACTAATGAAATGTCTTGAAATGATTCAAACAGTGGTTACATGTCTCCTGAATATGCAATGGAAGGCTCCTTTTCTGTCAAGTCTGACACATATAGCTTTGGTGTTCTACTGTTGGAGATTGTAAGCGGGCTAAAGATCAGTTCTTCCCATCTCATAATGGACTTTCCAAGCCTTATAGCTTATGTAAGTACACCAAATTGATCTAGTTTACAACAACTAAAACACTCATAATAACTTGTGAATTTCATTTGCTTAGGCGTGGAGCTTATGGAGAGATGGAAATGCAAGAAAATTGGTGGACTCGTCCATTGTGGAAAACTGTCCAGTTCATGAAGTTCTACGATGTATTCATATTGGTCTCTTGTGCGTTCAAGACGATCCAAATGCTAGGCCACTCATGTCGTCCACTGTGTTCATGTTAGAAAATGAAACAGCCCCGCTTTCTGTTCCAAGGGAACCCGTATATTTTAGGCAACGGAAAAATAAAACTGAAGACCAAAGAGATAACATGCAGATATCTCTAAATGGCATGACTATGACAATGCAAGAGGGGCGTTAAATGTTCAATTTTAATGTTTTCCTTCTCTAAGCTTCTCCAATTCGAAATTTGCCTTTCAGCAATTCATGTTTCTGTGGACAATAAATAATTAATCCACTGAATCATAATACCCAATGAGTATTTATTTTCATAGAGGGTATCCTTATTTTGTGAACTTCTCTAGTTTGTGTGTTTGTTTTCACCTTGTCAAGCGGAAGAGGCTACCTGATCTTGTCTTGTGTGGATCACAATTTATTCTGTTGTTTTCCGAAAAGTGCTTTTGGCTCCTGAGCTGCAGTGATCCTAGTGTTTTAAAATTTTTTAAAAAAAGTATTTAGCAGTTTCAAAAAAAATTGGAAAACAACCGGGATGTAGACAACGGTGTATTCCACAAGCGTGCAAAATATCAATCTGAGATACTTTGTATCCTGAGCTACACAAAAATGATAAAATCAGATAAATTTGAAGATTAAAAAATATGCATACTTAGATCCATACTTTTATCATTTTTGCATTTGAATTTGATATTTTGCACGATTATGGGATACACTATCGGCTACACCCCTGATTGTTTTCAATATTTTTTGAAACTTTTAAATATTTTTTCTAATTTGTTAAAACACTAGGATCACTGGAGCTCGGGAGCACGAAATCTCTTCTCGTTGTTTTCTCTTCATGAATTTTCTGAATCCCGGCTTCCTCGGTCAGTCAATGGATTTGAAACTCTGAATTGCTATTTTTGGCAACAAGGCTGCTAGAAATTCGATGTTTTTTTCGGAGCTATGAAACCCACTTTTTATCTTATGTTGCTAGTGAAAAGTAAGCTATGTTTACACGCCAGAAGTCTGCCACTAATCTTGTATTCATCCAGATGGAGTGGCCTAAACTTCAGGCATAAAAACTGTTCAAAGTTCAGGTCCAGCCTAAAGGCCTAAAGGGAAAAGTCAAAAAAGTGAAGCTTCTGTGGATCTCTCTGTATCTATCAGCAGGTAGAAAGGCCTTTTCAAGTTATCTTGGACCTGTAAGACCAGAATAAATCCCAGCCTAACTCACCCAGAATGTGATTTTGGACACCCAGGTCATGTTTTCAGAAAGTCAGAAATTCGTCCCAAGATTGCAGCCTAACTCATTCAGAATCATTTATACCTAAATATTTAGGTTATTCATTTGCACGGCCTTTTTCATCCTTCACATGGTGTTTGCATGTTTGCGCCTGACAGTAATCTTGAAGCACGTTTGCATCTGGTCAATTGTGAAAATTTGATCGTCCAGTAACTTCTACTCCCTCCGTATCAAAATATAAGATGTTTTAGCATTTTCTTTCCATCCGTATCTAGACATGTTTTAGTGCAAGGTTCAAATGAATCTTACACTAAAACATGTCTATATACGGATAGAAAGAGAAATGCTAAAACATCTTATATTTTGGTACGTAGGGAGTAGAAATTTTCTTTTCGAAAGACATGTCTTCAGAAGAATGAAGACAAAGGTGTTGAATTTTACTGTAGATATCTGCACGATGTGGTGTTGACATGCTGGCTTTATGAGTTCGACCATTGCACTAACGTAGGGTGTTGAGCTCCACGATGGTAGTTTTCATGGAAGGTAAAAACAGAGTCAAATTCAAAGGTTAGCACCAGTTCTTTTCGTGGCAAGAAAACAGAGTCAAATTTGGATGAAAAGTACATGAGTTTCTTTTGTCCCAAGAACAGGGTAATCATAGGTTCAACTTATATCCATGACGACAATCGGTGGGCTCAGGAGAAAATAAGTATACAGTTCGTAAATGATGTATCTATTCCTAGTACTTTATTGTTATTTTCTAACAACAGTTGATTTTGTACCAACAATCCCACTACGATGTTCAGTTTTTTATCGATGGCGTGCCTCAGGTTGAGGGCGTCTCTGCCTCTCGCCTGTCTTCTTGCACTCTTGCATTGCTGTTCCGTTTTGCCTCTCTTTTCTGTACAGCGTTCTGTAAATAGCTGCAGCATCGCCTGCTCCTCGTTTTGTAACCGTACTTCGCCGGCATTTACCCCAGTTTCATCTTAAGTAATTGAAGCAGCACTTGCTGCCTTCCGGAAAAAAAAAAGTTTTTTATCGAAAAAAACTGGTGCTTTACTCGTTTTACTTCGACAGCCATCCACACGGGTAGACTCGGCAAGACCTAAAAGTGTACCGGATAATGGTGCGCTGCCACCAAAGTGCAAAGCTTGTTGCTAGGGCAAGACTGTTGTGCTCAGCAGTCAAGTGTCAGTGCAAGAGTGAGGTTGATTTTCAGTCGTTTGCGACACTCTCGGTACATTGAACTTGCCTGAATTTCGTACCAGGATTAACTTTTCGTTTGAATTTTATTGCTTATATATCCCTGGAAAGAAGACAACTGCTGGCTATGCTGGAGTGATTTTTCACCTGCTGAAGGGTATTCTGCTGAGTTCATCATGCCCAAAACTCCAATTTGGATATTACTTCAGAGATATACTATATATGGGAACTAGCTTAGTTGGTATGCATGAAGAAAAAAAGGAAAGCAACGTAGACCACAGAATAAGAAACACATAGAAGAATATGCCCGTGCAGAACTTACGCATGCCGATATCCACTACTACAGAAATGGAATAATTGAACCTGAAAGATTCTAGCAATATTTAAGAAGGAAGACACGCATGCAGACATTCTGGAAGCCCTACTTAATAGTACACCAAAACATGTGGTTAGACATAAAAGAGAAAGCCGGCAAAAGGCAACAGCTGAGATCAATCAAAGAGAGATCGATGCCACTTTTATTTGGTACAATCCATAGAGAACTAAAACCTGCTACATACAGACAGACAGACCTTGATCGATCCATGAGTGAATTTAAAGTGCTAAACAATTAACTAATATCCTTAATTAGACACAACTGCTCAATCATGCAAAACCTAACAATAACCAATCATATGAACCCGGTCGACGATCAGCGCGACATAATTCAGCCCTCTCGGCTAGCTGGTCCCTTAGTTAATTAGCTGATTTGATCAATTATTCCCTGATGAACCTGAAGAATGAATCCAAGTCTTCAAGCACTCATTCCAAAGGTTCATCTAGCTAGCCACTAGCTACTACCTTCCTTCCTCAGCGGTACTACTATCCGTTACATATCATTCACGATACTTCATAGGCTAGTATTAGATAACTCATTATGATCAAGGAACGTCGTCGGCTCTGATCGATCCGTGCTCGTGCTAGCTTCTGATCGATCGGAGCCGTAAGCTGAACCTGCGCTTTCGTCTACCTAAACTGGGCGCCGAACGGAGTCCAGAAGTCGACGGGCACCTCGCTGGCCACCGCAAAGGTGCTCGATATTGGCACCAGGCACAGCCCCCGGCCCTTGAGCGACACCTCCTTGGACGATTTGTCAGGACTAGCACTCGAGCTCTGAAACCAAAACACAAAACACATGCGTAAAAGCTATCAGACACACTTGCCAGGAGACGGACGACCATGGAAAGAAAGTGAGAGCAAGCCGCAAGCGTGCAGCAGCAGCAGCCACACTGACAAGTATACCAACCTTGAGGTACTGTGGCACTTGATGCTGATGATGGCCGTGCTTCAGGTATGGAGCGCTGAGCCCCTGCAAGGATGCAGAAAACAAGAAAATGTTCAGTTTGATCAGCTCGGTCTCCGATCGATTGATCCAGTCTCCTGGTCGATGATTCCTTGCGAGGAAACCGATAGAGCTCGTGCGTGCGTGCATGCGTGCTCCGGGCACCATGATTAAAGCGTTGGGGAATCATGCATATGTGTGGTAGTACTTGGCAAGCACATGCATGGAGATGGAGGACTTACACCAACTTGGTCGTGGAGGAACTTGATGTACTCGATGGTCTCGTGCAGCACCGACGCCGTATCCGTCTGCACGCACAAGCAACGAGAAATATCGAGTTAAGATTTAGATACATGTGTCTGTGTTGGGTTAGATAGATCCTCAAAAGGAGGAGAGGAAAAGGAACAGCTCTTTTGCAGATCAGAAGATGATCGATACTGCTATGTTGTGGTGGCTCCAACTTCCAAGCAGTACTTCTACTGGTTTGTGTAATAATATGTTTATGTACTAATGCACATTGGAAATGAAAAGCCTAGCTAGGGTTGTTCACCTTTCCGAAAGGAGAGACGAGCTGCTGGAGTGCTGTGATCCTGTCCCCCAGCTTCTCCTTCCTAACCTGGAATTTGTTGCACAACTTTATCAATAAACGCATCGATCGATCTGAGTTTATGTGATATCAAATAATAATGTATGCACGGAGAGGTTGAGATAAGAACTAGCTCTAAGTTAACCATGCATGCATGCATGACATATAGATTGATTGGCATGTGTACCTTGAAGGTTGGCAATGACGATGGCGTCTCCATCCTCGGTTTCTTGAACGCCGGCTCGCCGGTAGACTTCTTGGCGGTGACTGAGCTGGAGTCTCCTACTCCTTCTAGCACATTCTATACATATACGTAGATAACTAAGGTTAATTACAGCCAGCCACCTACGTACGTGCTCCACATAGCATGCATATACTCCTACTAGCATCATCAAACTAATAATTGCTGATGCCATGAAGTATGTTCATCTAATTAGCACAAACCTTTAGTGCAAGGTTTCCCCTTTCACGCGGTGCCGACGGCGATGGTTTGACGGAGCCACGCATGGTAGCCTGGTCAGTCGCCGGCTGAGCTGCTGCCATCGCCATGCCAAACCCGGCGCTAGAAGCGTTCCAGAACGCCGCGTCGTTGGTGAACTGGAGTGGCTCCCTCTGCCCCATCTGCTGGTGCTGATACTGCTGCTGAATCCCCGCCGCCGGTGCCGGCTTGGCCGTGGGCTCCATGAGGCTCCTCAGCAGCGACGACGACTGGAACCCGTACGGCGAGGTCGGCGACAGAAGAAGCTCGTGCCCGAGGCTAGACATAAACTGCTGCTGCTGGTGGTGGTGGCCTTGCAGCGCTAGGTCTAGGTTATTGGGTGATGGATTGTTGTTCATCAAACTTGACGCGTTCATGTGGTCGGTTCTTGAGCTCAGGTCATAGTGGCCACCGACTTGCAGAAACCCATGCATGTTACCTGCAGCGCCACTGCCCCTGTTAAAAGAATCCGTTAATTTCGGCGTCACGGCCTCACGGGAGGATCATACTGTGTACTGGTGTGTGTGTATCATCATAATATCATACGATAGCACGAGATCACGGGAAATTAGTCGAGGCAAGGGTAGGTAGAATAGTCTTACATGTAAGGGTGGTTGCTCCAGTCCGTGTACCCGGCCGCGACGGCGCCACCGCCAGCCGCCGGGTCGTTGATGCTGGCGGTTTCTTGGAAAGTTATGGAGCTGTTGTTCCCGCCGGGCGACTCGGAGGAGGCCGTGGTGGTGCAGCTCTTGGCCTTGCCGCCGCCCTCGGCCGCCATGTCGTAGCCCGCAGGAGCAGCCTGCAGAGCCGAAGGCCAGGTGTTAAACCCGGCGAGCTCCGTGGAGCACGCCGCGGGAGGCGCCGCGGCCGTGGCGTTGCTGTTCCACCACATGCCGTGCGAGACAGCGACGCCGCCGCCGTTGTACATGGCCGGAGCAGCGTGCATCAGCTGGTGATCTCCCATGCCGATCTCCGTAGTGCCGATCTGTGTAAGCACGCCGTCTCTTGGTGGATCGAGAGGAGCGAGAAGGGAGTGGTGTGTGCTTGTTGGGTGGGCAAGGATGAAGGGGAAAGGGATCGATGAAGCTAGCCGAGGCCGGGGGTAGTGGTAGTGGAAAAGACGGGGTTGTGTGGCTTGGGTATATATAAACCGTTTGGAAATAAAGAACGGCCGGGGAGGAGAATTTGGCCTACCTGACCGGGTTGGGTCGTTGGCGGTCTCCCGGCATTGCGTCAGCTTGCTGGGTGAATCGATCTGGTGCAACTGATCATGATCCATCGGTTGTTCAACAACCCCAGAGATCACTAGAGTAGAGCTAGCTAGCACCACACTGCTGCTTCTGCATGCATACCCATAGTAGTCTCCTTAATTCTCTTGTCTTGTAGTTGTAAGTTTGTAACCTTACATACTCTTAGGGTTTTGACGTACGTGCATGCTTAGTTGTATGACCTTGTGTGGACTACTGATGACAAAAAAAAAAACACTTACTCTCTCTCTCCATTCCAAATATGCAACGTTTTAGATATGTAGTTTCGAATGAGGCATTTGAGAAAATTACACATAATGTGTTGGATCTCATAAGGTGCTAAGGGAGAAGGCATAGAAGTAAAGGGATAGGCTGTAGGAGGAGAAGAAAAATTGGAGTATTACATTATTGATTTGCTGAAGGCAGAGGAGGTGAACAAGAAAAAGCTGAAGGAGATGAAGGGAATATTGGATGAGTAATATTTATATTTGTACTAGTTTATATGATATGGAGTGTATATGTGCAGTAGTTCCAGGTCATATAGTATTAAACATTATAGTACTAAGTATACTGTAAAATACAAATAGTCCAGTGACCAACTGTAAACAAATACATAGGAGATCACACATTGCTGGAGCAGGAGTTGGTAATGTAACTCCAGCAAATGAACTTGCTGCTAATGGTGATGCACCAGAGGCAATGTCACCTGAACATCTATTTTCCTGAGAATTTAATGAAGGAATTTAAATATTCAACAATAGTTACCTAGTGCTGATTTTTCCTCATCTGCAATGATGGTTTCAGCGAACACTAAGATTCTTCACTACAAGATCAGTTTTGCAATTGTTATCCATTACATGCCTAGCCCAACATACTATAGGGGTTTCCCTAAGCATGCCCCTGCTTCCTCACATTGTTCTTCAATAGTTTGCATTGCTATGTCAAAGCCATTCTTAGTGTAGGAATAGCTAGCATTGTCAATATTTTTTTGGTTTTTCTCCTCTGAAACCAGCATAATGGAATTTTGCATAAATATGCCTGAGGAAGTATCTTTTAGGGGAGTTGAAACATATAGTAGAACAATTGTTAATATTTAATAATGCAAGCAAAAAAATCAACCAAAAATACTACAATAATTTCAAAGTATTTTTAGTGCAAGAAAAAATCTACTAAATATACTAGAACAATTTCTAAGTATTTTTAAATGCAAGCAAAAAATCAACTAAATGTAATAAAAAATTCAAATATTTTTTAATGAAAGCAAAAATCAACTAAAAATACTAGAACTATTGTTAAGTATTTTTTAAGACAAGCAATAATCAACTAAAATACTAGAACATTTTCTAAGTTTCTTAATGCAAGAAAAAATCAACTAAAATACTAGGAAAATTCCTAAGTATTTTCTACTGCAAGTGAAAATTAACTAAAAATACAAGCATAATTGTTAAGTATTTTTAAAGCAAAGAAAGTTCAATAAAAATATTAAAACAATTTCTAAGTATTTTATGGCAAGAAAAAATGAACTATAAATACTAAAACTATTTCTAAATATTTTTTAAATGCGAAAATCAATAAACTAAAAATACTATGACAATTTCTAAGTATTTTAATGCAAGAAATATCAACCAAAAATAACATAAAATTGTGTTGTATATTTGAATGTAAGCAAAAACTAACTAAAAATATTCGAACAATTTCTAAGTATTTTTTAATCCAATAAAAAATCAACTAAATTATTAGAACAATTTATAAGTATTTTCTGTTGCAAGCAAAAAATCAACTAAACATACTAGAACAACTGTTAAGTATTTTAATGCAAAAAAAGTCAACCAAAAATACTAAAACAATTTGTAAGTATTTTTCAGCGCAAGAAAAAATGAACACAAACTACTGAAACAATTTCTATGTATTTGCAAATGCAAGAGAAATTAACAAAAAATAATTGAAAAATTGTTATGTATTTTTTAATGCAACCAAAATTTCCTAAATATACTTTGATAATTTCTAAGTTCTTTATTGCAATAAAAAATCAAACCAAAATACTGGAACAATTGTTAAGTATTTCTTAATGCAAGCAAACAGCAACTAAAAATAGTATGACAATTTCTCAGTATTTTTAATGTAAACAAAAATCAACTAAAATACGAGAACTAATTCTAAGTATTTTCTCTCGCAAGAAAAAAATCATCTAAAAATGTTAGAAAAATGGTTAAGTATTTTCTAATGCAAGCAAAAATAACCTCATATAATAAAATAACTTTGAGTTATTTCTAAATGCAAGAAATAATCAACAAAAAAATATTGGAACAACTATTAAATATTTTTAATGCAAGAAAATATCAACTAAAAATACTAGGACAATTTATAAAAATTTTAATGCAAACAAAAATAAAAAATAATTGTTAAACATACTATAGTACATGCATAAATAAACCAAAAATACTAGATCAATTTCTAAGTATTTTTTAATGCCAGAAAAATACTCTACAAATATTATAACAATTTCTAAGTAATTATTTTGCAATTCAAAATCAACTAAAACAACAAAACAAGTGTTAATTATTTTTATTGCAATATAAATTAACTGAATATATAGAACAATATATGCATGCACAAATCAGCTAAAATACACTTGAACAATTTCTACGCATTTTAATGCAAGAAACAAATCAACTAAACATAATAGACCAATTGTTAAGTGATTTTTATTGCAAGCTAATATGAACTAGATAAAGGATGAAAATTTATATGTATTTTTAATGCAAGTAAAATAAATCAGAAATAATATAAAGTATTTATGTATATTTAATGTAAGCAAAAGTCAACTAAAAATACTAGAAATTTTCTAATTATATGTAATGCAAGCAAAAATAAACTAAAATAATAGAACAATTCCTAAGTATTTTCTCATGCAAACAAAAATCAACTAAAACAACTAGAACAATTTTTAAGCTTTCTAATGTAAACAGAAGTTAACTATAAATACTAGAATATTTTCTAAGTATTCTTAGCGCAAGCAAAAAAATCAACTATAAATACTAGGATAATTCATAAGTATTTTATAATGCAATAAAAAATCAACCAAATATACTATAACAATTGTTAAGTATATTTTAACGCAAGATAAAATCAACAAAAAATACTAGAACAATTTCTAAGTATTTTTTCCAAATCTCAGTCACTTTATCTGGGCCTTTAGATCGTCATCCAACGGTTCACAGATCGTCTCTTCTAGCTCCAACGGTCTTCCACCTGCAGGGCTCTAGCTCGCCTCTGGCTTGCCTCCAGTCCTCTAGCTCACCTCCGGCTCGCCCCCGTTCCTCTCCTTAAGATGTGAAGTCGTCGTGCCTCGCTGCCACTCGCCGCGGCGTCCCCGCCTCCGGCGAGGAGGCTATCTAATCCGAGCGGCGGTCAAAGCGAAAAGTGCCCCCACCCGCACATGTTAACCCTCTTCCTAGCAATCACAGGTGACGTCGCAGCTCGCTCCGCTCGCGGGGCCGTCCCCGTCTCCAGCAAGGTCCTGTCCGAGGCCTTGCCGGCATCCCCACGCCTCGCTTCACTCGCCACAACGCGCCACCGTCTTCGCCTCGGAGCTCTCTGATGCTCTCCGGCGCCCAGTAGTGTTCGTCTCGCTTATCGGGTTATCTCCATGTCTCTCTCTTGTCCAGGAAAATGGACTGGAAGTTTTTAAAAAAAGGCAACTTTGATATAGCAAAACTGATACTTTATATAGTGTCGTAGGGGTGCTTATTTCTAAATCTGAACTAATTATGGATAGTTATTTCTCAATACATAACAAAATTTTGGTAAGATTATTACTTATATCATTTTGTACCTTAACATTTATGTGATAAGAAAGGTGATAGAATCCACATACATATTCGTGCAATAGTATTCTAATACTATGCATAAAAATTCCTTGCACACAAAAGAAGGCCGGCAGGACAAAAACAGAATTCACTCCGTTTTTGTTCCAGACAAGTCACATCTAGCTATACTCTCAATAAATTCCGATTCTTCAGTATTCTCTTTTATATGATTCTTCAGTCAGAGCACGTATTATTAGGATATACTCCCTCCGTCCAAAAATAAGTGTCTCAAACTTGACAAAAAGTGGATGTATCTATATATGAAACATGTCTAGATACATCCACTTTTGAGCAAACTTGAGACACTTATTTTTGGACGGAGGGAGTAGGAATATTGAGGTTGCAAAGCAGGGATTCAGGAATAGATTTATGCCGGACACCATGTTTCACACGTTAGAATGAGGATATATGAATATGTCGAATCAGTCATAAATATTATATGTTATCTCTTACAAATAAAACAAAGGACTAAGAGACTAGGGAATAAATTCCAACTAATCGATCAGAAAAGGCGTTGACCTCCGAAAGGAAGTCTTGCTCGTGACAGCAACACAAACAAATAAATTACACCGAATAGAAGGAATGTTTGATGAAATCGCCTAACTGCTATATATAAAGGGGCAATGAACTCTGATAGTAGCACTGTTGCACCTAATCCTTGGGCCAAGAAGTCTTGTTTGTGCGTCCTATAGTCGCCTACAATTGATATATTCTATCCTAGCGAATTACTTTCTCGCTGGTAATTATTGCTAATCCTCTGACCACTCTGATCAGCGTCTATTTTATATTGTTTAGCATTACCGACCGCTACAAGATAAACTCGACGTCGCGGTCCGATGCAAATTACATGCATGGCCCTGATTCTACAAAGTAATTGCTGTTTATATGTAGCATGCTTGTCGACCATCGTATCGTACGTATAAATGAACCAACATAATATATTTAATTGGTTCCGAATGAATGAACCAACATAATATATTTACGTTACGGTGCTAGCTGAAAATTCTGATGCGCGCACGCACGTCGGTTTCGTTGGGGATAGCTAGGTGACGTGATAGAAGAACCCCCATATCGCACGCACGCACGCGTTAGGCACCCCATGTTTGTCTTGGATCGTTTTGCACATGATTCCTTTTTTGGAATTTTGCTCCGTGTATCTATATATATTCCCTTCTGGGTTCAGACTAGCCGATGCACGGATTAAACTGTATTCTTCCTTTTCTTCCATGCAGACTAGTTTAACGGATTGTCAACTACGAGTACAGCTACGATGGTCTGCTGGTGCTAGAAACCATCTTAGTCACGGAATCACGGGCATGTAGCGTACGTATATAGGGACTGAATACATCAACTCATAAGCTAAGAAGTTGACACGTGATAACTTAAGGCAGCAGGCACGTAACTTTTAATTAAGTAGAAAAACAGCACCGGCCGTAACGTAGACATGAATGAATATATGTACTTTGGAGTTGCAGGGAGAGAGATCCGTAGAGGTCATGACATTCTCCCGGCGCAGCAGAAATTTCGTCCGGAAGACGGCGGCCGGCCTAGCTAAGCTAAGCTAAGCTAAGCTATAGCTAGCGGGACGACCCCGTTGACGTCATGCTTATGACCGTCGCTCGATGTAGGAGAAGGGCCGGCTACGAGAGAGCGGAGGCGTCAAAAGCTTGGGGCCCATGGCGTCGCACGCGTGCCGGGAAAAAGCCAGCCGCCCACTCACCCCATCCACACACACACCCCATGGCCATGGATGCATGCACTGATCCGCTAGCTAGCTCCACTCCAGTAGTAGTCGGACGCCGAGTCAAAAGCTCCGACAGGGACGGCAGCGTTCCGTCCGTTTGGCTCTACAGGATCGACGTCGCTGCCACGTATCGTCGACGACAAAGCTTTGACCGCCCGATCCGATCCAGGGATGGACAATCATTCTTCTTGGGTTCGGTAGATCGATCGAGGAGGGTCAGCTCACTTTTTATTCATTTCAATTTTCTCCGCCCAGTGTAGCAGTTCATCGATCGATCGAGGGATAGAAAATCATTCGGCTGTGGACGGATCAGGTCAACTTGTTATTCATTCCAGCAGCCAGCCAGTGTAGCAGTTCATCGATCAAGGAAATGGAAAATCATTCGGCTGTGCTGTGGATCGATCCAGGTCAACTTGGTATTCATTCCGTCCTCCCTAGCATGCTAGCTAGCGCAGCAGATAGTGAGATAGACGAGAGCCCGCCTGATGGTTTCTGCTACTATTATTATAACTCGAATCTGCTCAGATCTCTTTCATTGGCGCCCGATCGATCGAGTGAGTGATTCTTCACCAACTCCATACACACAGGCGAGGCGATCATGACGCCGCCAAGGCAGCTTGCCCCGTACGTGTGGTTTCGTTCAGGGATTGGTCGACTTTACCGCGCGATCGATACGATGGGATATCCCGTACGTCTAATTAACCCGGCTAGCTCCGTATCAGCCACAAGCAAGCTAGCTACGAAAGGATAATCAGCCCGGCAAAAGCGCACGGCTGGTAGTCGATCGATCGTGCATTGTGTCTCTTACATAGCCACGGATGCATACGATCGACAGTCAACAGTCTCTTTCCTTTTGTTGGTGCGTCGATCGAGTCGTCGACGGCAAGCCGCGCGCCATGCCGTGCGACCCAGGGAACTGAACCCAGTCGATCACCCACCCCCAGCATGCCGCGCGCGTCGACGGAGAATCCCGCCGCCGCCTTTCTTCCGGTACGTGTGCGACACACGGCGGCGACATCGATCTATAGTGCGCGGCGACACTCCTCCGGCCAGGACTGTAACACGTGCTCGCGAGCCGCGACGACAACGGCGACGCTGACCCGGCGCCGGCACGGCCGATCGCGTCGCGTCACGGGGGAAAAGAAAGCGAGAGCTGTGTTGACGTGTTAATTGTTGGGACGCGATCGATGGGACGGGAGGGGGTGCGACTTTTGCGCTGTTAGGCTCGGCGTTGACACGGCAGGCCTGCAGAGTACGTCTACGCGATCTGGATCCAGCATCGTCATTTTGAATTGAATTCAGGCGCAACATTTTATTAGTACCTACGTAGGTCAAAGCGTGGTCTGACTTTAATTAGATCGATCGACGATGCTCTCGGTTTCTTGCCCGAACGACAGCTGCCGAGATGCACGGGCAGATCGAACTCGTTTGGACCCTAGC
Source organism: Puccinellia tenuiflora (assembly GCA_012064385.1). Lineage (NCBI taxonomy): Eukaryota > Viridiplantae > Streptophyta > Magnoliopsida > Poales > Poaceae > Puccinellia > Puccinellia tenuiflora. The sequence continues at coordinate 657,246 of QRDG01002320.1, read as the reverse complement.
GGTTGGTTGGCGTCAGTCTCTTGTTTTCAGCGTAACCAAGTGAAATTATTAACTACGTACCCAGGGTGTGCGCCTAACACACATGTGCTTGTTAGGACTTGGGAGTGACCCGGCCGGAGATCGAAGATCCGTGACTCATACGTCCAACCAAAAGGTCAACCATCCAATGATCCAAATTGTGGTGTGATTCACAGGACCGGCTAGCTAGTAAGAGCAGACCGAACAGATTCTTTAAAGGTGCATGTTGCTTACAAAACCTGCTAGTTTAGAGGACGAAGAGACAAAATACAGGCTCTACTATCAGACCCTATACCCAGTTTTATAACCCTAACAATTTTGGAGGAGCCTCTCAAACGACACACTTGTACTTGTGGGTTGTAAATCTAGAGGAGGGAGGGCGAAATAGAGGAGCATGTGTACCCGAAAATTCTTGCACCCTCACTCGCCTCCCCCGATGGACCCCACATCCATACCGACCTTTTTTTTTCTGTCGAAGGCCAGGCCGCCCTGTCAAACTAGCCGTGTGTCGTCGTCCTTGAGCTCACAACCTCCCATGCGCCTCCACCGTCAAGGGTTCCCTTCCTACGCTCCGCCGCCTCCCGGCCATCGTCCACAAGCTCTCCATGTGCATATGTGCCCCGCGCGTCACCGAGCAAGAACCTGCACCCGTCTTTGACGTAATGTCGACCGGATACGAAAACTCCGTCAACTAGGTGCTCTCACGGCGTTCTTTGAGGAGGATGGGGATTTCGAGATGGCGAAAGTAATCCCCGTAGCGCACCTCAAAGAAAACAAAAGACACCGACATCTAACTCTTTACTTTTACAGCACGTGCAAGGAACTAGTCGCCAGACACACATCAAATTGAACTCTCCCGCAGCCTACTGCGTGAAACGGGGAACTGAACCCACATAAAAAAGTTACATGGATATGAAGGCCGCACTCGTGGCTTCCATTGTCGAGGCCCGTCAAAAGGACGTCGGGAATTCCAATGGGGAGGTGTCCAATTTCGAGAAGGACAAAGACGAGAAGCGAAAGGTTGTCATCGAGAACGACGACCATGGTAGCCATGGATTATTCTATGTGTACAAAGCACGACATTCGATGCCATGGGTGATCAGCTGCCCGCCCTCTAGCATTGTACAAGTGCCATGTCGACTTGTTTGAGGTGGAAAAAAAAGAAGTTGAAGAAGTTCGTATGCTATGTGGTGTTTAAATCTGATAATGTTATATTCGTTTCAGTTTTAATTACTAAATGCTATGTTCAAGTTTGAAGTGTGTGAAAAAACAGGACCCTACTTGTTATAGAATGAAGGTTTATATAATGTTTATATGCACACACATATGTGATAATTAGAGGGGAGAAATTAGAGGATGATGTTTTAGATAATCTAAGAAAGCATAAACCTTCTTATCCTCGTAGTTTTAGATTATTCTCCAAGACCATTTTAGAGGACACACTTTTAGATGATCAGCTACAGTTGTTGTAAGCAACAGGGACACTTGCCATTGCGGCACAAACATACTATGTCGTTGTACCTTTTTGGATAGATGGTACTATACCATTTGATTTGGCTTAGCCTATCTAATTCAAACCCTGTTGTGCTTTTCATGTACACGTCATGCACAACTTAAATGGGGCCGGTAGACAACTTAAGGCTCAGATCCATGTGGAATTATGTGCTTTAGTAAGTATATATGGAATTGTAGAATGGCGTTAGTTTTAACAAGGCAGAAGTTTCTCTTGTTCTGGAGGTTGTTCTCAAGGCCACCCCTTTGATCTATACGTGGCCATATCATATTTTAGAGGTTGTTCACAGTGCGGGTGCGGCCGTTTGGAGATGGTCTTTTTTATATGTTCAAGTAATTATGCGTTATATTTTATATTGCTCTCACTGAGCTTTCTATATGTTTATTTTTACGTTGTAAACTTTGGATGATAAGTCGATAGCTAAATCATAAATATGGTTGTGTGCATCTAAAAATGTAGAGGACAACAATATTCTTATTCCGAAGAAAGTATACTATAATGCACCTTTTTAGATGTATGGTACAAATCGTTTTGATTTGCCTCTTCACCTAACCATAGTCCATAGCAATGAAAGAGGTAGGAGTACAAAACTAGTAGACGCAGCTAATCGTTCGACGAACAATACTACTCCAACAAACAAGAGGCGCAGCAAAAAGTGAACAATAATACAGCGCCTTTTCATGTCTTGTGAAAATTCTCTGTCTTTAATGATGCACCCAGTGTGAAACGAGAAGAACTCTTCATCTGGATGACACTTTCTTTTTACCTTTCTCCTCAAGGGTCAGCACTCGTGGACCCCCAAACCCGCATAATGCGAACAGTCCAGGTGGGCTCTGACTGAAGCCCAGGTAGGCCCACACCGCTCCCGGTGGCTTCCCTGACCGACCGGGCCCGTATTGTTCGTGATTGCGTTAGGTAGGCTTGGCCAGATGGGCCTGGTGGAGCCAGTGTCTTTCACAATCACAGCCTGGGTGCACGGGTCAACCTCCTTTTGACCTGGATCTTTCCCTTCGCCCTTTTTGGTTTACACATCGTCCTCGAAATTCCCCTCGTGTCACTGTCCAAATTGCATCAGTTCCTGTGTGCGTAGTTGTCGTTGTTCATTCTCTGCTGATGGAAACATTACGTGTGTCGAGGAAAAAGAAATGCTATTTCGACCAGATCATGTCAGGCTTAGACTCTCTATGTAACGCTAAACTTTCATCCTAGGTTGCTGCACAGGTAACTTAGCTAAGCTGTTCTTGAAAGTGGACTGCGACGTTGCCGCCGGTGAGCCGTCCAACGATCACGGCGGCAGTGACGGCCGCCGCACCATGCAATACGAATGTATGTCCGTCGATCCAGAAGGCCTGGAGTGGACTACCATGTGCACTGTGGTTCGTAGCTAGCTTGTTAAGCACTACCAACAGCATGAACAGGAGGGACAACTCGAGTACTGCCCCAGTGCCCATGGTGTTCCGCGAGCTGCTACACACGACCGGCGAGCTTGCTAGCTAGGTACTTAGGTGGTTAAATTTCTGTGCATTTCATAGCTAGAGCACTTGCATTTCTCCAAAATAATGCAAGCCAGTATTTCATGGGGCTAGCTGATGCTTGGCAGTAGTACGTGGAATCTAGCTAACTGCAGGTGCCGGTTGACTCTTAACTAACTAATGCGATCATGTCAAAAAGGAGTAGCTAGCTAAGCTAGGTTCCCTAACCTCAACCGTGTGGGGCTGCCATGCCATGCCATGCCATTTTTCGGTGATGAGAACATGGAAGTCAGAGGAGCACGGGGGCACTCATGGCCATGTCCCGACCGACCAGGGCGACTATGCTCTTGTTGACTCTCATCGCGGGATGCTACTCTTCAGCTCCTCGATGAAACAAATGGAGTGACTGCAGGGCACAGTATGTGAATTATCATCACGGGCTCATCAGATAGTCAAAGGGCTCATAACATCACTCCAGAAGTCTTTTTCTCAGGAACAAGAAATAGACTGACGATAAAGTCACACGCATGCATGAGAAGTCTTGTTTGAGAAGCCGTTAGGAATCTCAAAGGGCGGTGGCACGGCGAGTTGGCCAGGGGCCGTACTGTGCAACGCATGTGCACGAGAGCTTTTCAGAGATTAGATCGAAGCGGATTTCAATCGGGGGAAAGATGTGTCTGGGCCACCGCCGGCCGGGGACTGGAGAAGGTAGCTTTGCAGCGAGACATATGGCTCAATCAGCTCAGCTCCCATTAGCTTCTGACCCCGCCGCATGCAGCAACAATGCCGGGGCACACCAGGCCGTGTCTCGCTGCAAAAATGGCTTCAGGCTTTCGGGAATCTCTGGGCGGGCCATGAGACAAACATACCATGGTCAAGAGCTCTAGATCGTGCAGCTGATGGCGCCGCATGATCTATTCTTTGTACATGGCAGGGAGGTACATTGGTTAACTGCTATTGGGGTTGCACCTGTGTATGCAAATTATTGCAGAAGACAGCAAAAAAAAAAAAGAGTTAGAGCCTGATCCTCTACAGCTATGGGATCAGCAACTCTGATACAAGCCCGTTAATCACGCTCTGGCCCACAGGTCATTGAGTCATCAACCAAGCATTAGTGCTTGACTCCTTATATATTAGTCAAGGATGCAATGGTACGAGCCTATATAGGAAAGATCCTGTTCAAGTAAGGTCGTGTTAAGCACCTGCGGGTCTCCCTATTTAAACCGGTCTTGCTCGCCCTAAACAGCCGAGGTGGTACTAAACACACCTGTGTAAATGTGCCCTGCATCGGTGCTTACCGTTAGCGTCTAAAGGACCGGCCCAACATGATGTGGTTGTCTTCCATAGAAACGGGAGCTCCTGTTCACCGCCTTCAGCGGCGTGAGCTGGAGGCGCCGCACAGGGCTCCTAGCGTAGGCACCGCGTGCTACTTGTACTGGTTGTTTAGCTGGGCTTGGCCCATATAGATTCGCGCACAGACAAAAATGATGTGTCGCCGAGATTCGAACCCGCGCCTTCATAGCTGCGCGCCCAAGCGAATAGACCAACTGAGCTATGCATGTTCCTTGTAGCAATAGCGACGAGAAATTCTTTTGTACTACATATTCGACGTAGTAGACAAATCTACAAACATTTTTGTAAATAACATTTTTAAAATTTCAACATTTTTTGAATTTTAAAATTTTCGAGATGCTACCCACCACGACATTTTTAAAAGTGAACAGAAAAGGTCGTTGAACAAAATTTATTTTTGAACGATTTTAAATAGTGAACAGAAAATGGAGGTGAACGTAATTTATTTTTGAACGATTTAAAAGTGAACAGAAAATTTATTGTGAACGAAATTTATTTTTGAACGATTTTAAAAGTGAACAGAAAATGGCGGTGAACAGAAACTAGTTTGAACGATTTATAAGAGAACAGGAAAGACAGTGAAGAAAATAAATTTATTGTAAACAAAATTTATTTTTGAATGATTTTAAAAGTGAACAGAAAATGGCAGTGAACGGAATTTATTTTTGAAGGAATTAAAAGCGAACAGAAAATTTATTATGAGCGAAATTTATTTTTGAACGATTTTAAAAGTGAACAGAAAATTACGGTGAACGGAAACTATTTTGAACGATTTAAAAGTGAACAGAAAAAATCGATGAAGAAAATAAATTTCTCAAAATCATATACAAGTGACAAAAAAGAAAACAAAAAAAGAAACAAAAAACTGAACAAATTTGAAATTTTTTAAAATCTTAATAAATATGAAATTAAATAATTTCGTATTTTAAAAAAATCAAAATCTAAACAAAATTTGAATTTGAACAAATTCAAAATCTGAAAAAAAAGAAACTAAAAATGAAAGAAACAAAAACGAGAAAAGAAAAAAGAAAAATGAAAGAAACAAAAAGAAACACAAACAAGAAATGAAAAAAAGAAAAAAAGAAAAAAAAAGAAACAAAATTCAAAATCTGAACAAGAAAGGAAAAGAAAAATAAAAATGGAAGAAACAAAAAGGAAAAAATGAAAAATGAAAAGAAACATAAAAAGAAAGAAACAAAAAAGGAAAAAAAAACTGGGCCGCCCCATTAGGGCGCGGGGTGCACGGGCCGGCCCATTTAAGCGCGCGGGGGGTGCGCGGCGCTAGCACCCCGCACCGCTAAAGGCGGCAAATAGGGTTTGCCCATAGAAACCCTCGGGCTGTTCGGGTGTTTAGAGCACGATGCTCCCTCAAAAAAAAAAAGAGCGATGTTCTCTCTCAGGTTTTATTTACTACGTACCTCGCATTTCTCGGGTTATTACAGGCCTAATTTTAGAAATTTGACGAAGTATATACAAAAAAAATATCAACATCTATAATCGCAAATGCATATAATATAAAAATATGTGTTATGTTGATTATAATAATATTTTAATTTATGCTTAGATGTTAATATTTTTTACTATATATTTGTTTAAATTTTACAAAGTTTGACTTTGACAAAAACCAGAAGGCAATGTACTTGTGAACGAAGGGAATACTGTCGATGTATGGTGACGTAGAATACTAGAATAAATGCACTCTTTTTTATAATAGTGATGATGTGAGTTTGAGTAGGACAACACAAGCAGACACACAACGCAGGAGTTTTGAAGCGACAACGAAACATGTCTCACATCTTAAAAGACGAGAACACGCCATCCAGGAGGCACTAAGATCTTCTCCAAAACGGTCTATCAATCTTGGTATGTATTTTCTTATGGAGCACATCACAAACGAAAGACAAGGTAGAACCTTTGTAGCTTAGGTTTTCGGTCGCTCAACGTCTTGGCTCCGGCAATGGCGACGGCAATGATGAATAAAAAGTGTGTCCAGATCCTCCTTTGAGGCGATGTTCTACTCTATATCTGGTGATGGATCTGGGTTGTTTTCTGTTCAAGCAGGGATTGCATGGCACCGGCGACATCCTTGTGATGGACTTGTGTTCTCGGGCTTCGTAGTTGTGACGGCGCTCGCTCCAGCATTGGAGCGGAGCTCGAAGGTTGTTCACAAGCGCGTGTTGATAGTAGGTCTGCGTCAATGACAGCTGGAAGATGGTGAAACTTGTGCTGAGTTCGTAGTTGGTCGTAAGCACATGCGGATTCTGACAGTACTACTGCAAAATGCACATGACACCGACGATGATATTGATCGCATCCGACATTTAAGACGGCGTGGACACAATGACATCACTATTTATGACGACCTGTACAACCGCGCACATACTCCTAGCAAAACCGATCTGTGCTCGGTGGGTTTCGTGATCAAGTTTTAGCAAAAACCAGTAGGATAAAGTACGACTGCATTCTCTGACATCCACAAGACGCCCCGGGCGAGATAACTCAAGGTGCAAAACGTCGGCTCCCACATGTGAACTCCACAAAGTGCAAAAGATTCGCAGTTGCAGCTCTGTCATACAGATCGAGCAATGTTTTCGCACCTCCGGCGGTTGCGGCTACACCGACTCAACGTGTACTACCTCAAAAACTCATCAGCAACAACTCCAGTCAAAACGTCCATGTCATCAAATGTGTCGTGACACTCCCGTTGTGATTGTGGCAGGAAAAAAGGAGATACTGGGAACACACTAGAAGGGGACACAATCACCGCACTAGGTGTCGCCCATAAGTGACGTAGTTGATGATGTCGAAAATATTACGACAGCCCTCCAGCGTGGTACAAGTTCCACGTCAACTCGAAAAAAAGATCATATGCATGTGGTGTTTTCAGTTCAATCATGTTATGTTCGTTTCTGTTTTAAGTATTAAATATTGTGTTCAAGTTTGAAGTGTGAAAAAATTGCCCCCTAAGTTTTGTATAATTAAAGTTTATATAATATTTACATGCACAATATGTGATAAATAGAGGAGAGAAAATAGAAGATGCAATTATAGAGAATCTAAAAACGCAGCAACCTTTGTATCCTCATTGTTTTATATTAGTTTCTAAAACCATTTTAGAGGACACACGTTTAGATGGTCCTCTAAAGTTGTTGTAAGCACCAGGGACACTGGCCATTGCCGCACAAACATACTATGTTGTACCTTTTTAGAAAAATGGTACTATACCAATTGATTTGGCTTAGCCTATCTAATTCAAAACCATGGTGTGCTTGTCGTGTGCACGTCATGCACAATTTAAATGGGGCAAGCAAACAACTTAACATATCCGGTTGGGATTATGTGCTTAAGTAAGTGCTACGTAGTACAGTACCTAGCAACCTCGTCGTGTGTAGCAGCTCGCGAAATACTGATGCTTGGCAGTAGTAAGTGGAATCTAGCTAACTGCAGGTGCCGGTTGACTCCTAACTAATTAATGCGATCATGTCAAAAAGGAGTAGGCACCAGGACCGTGTTTGTGCTGTGCATCACCTGTTTTGCCACAGGCAACTGACTAAATAGCCACGTACTAGGTCTGAATGTCTGATCGGATAGAAGCTTAGATCTGGCCAGGCGACCAACTACGCGCCAAGCCGGCAATTGCTCCCTAGCTAACCTCAACCCTGTGGCTGTGGGGCGGCGATACCATTTTTTCGATGATGAGAACATGGAAGTCAGAGGGGCACGGGGCGACAATGCACTTGTTGACTCATGGCGGGATGCCACTCTTCAGCGAGCATGTCCTCGATGAAAACCATGGAGTGTCTGCACAGTTGCCACAGTATGTGAATTATTATCATCACGGCCTCAGATAGTCAAAGGGCTCATAACATCCCTCCAGAAGTCTTTTTCCCGGGAAGAGGAAACAAACCAAGGATAGAGAAAGTCAGACGCATGCATGCATGAGAAGTCTTGTTTGAGAAGCCGTTAGGAATCTCGATGGGCATGGCCGGTGACGCCACATGAATCGCTGAGATCGATCGAGTGAGACACGGCGAGTTGGCCAGGGGCCGTACTGTTCGACGCATGTGCGAGGGAGTGATGTAAAGGGAATTTTCCCTAATCCAAAATGTTGTATATAAAACTCTATTCTATCTAATCGGACAGTGGATTCGACCGCCTTAAACTTCAAAAAAAAAAAATGTGCGAGGGAGCTTTTCAGGAATTGGTAGTAGATGGAGGCGGATTTCAATTGGGGAAAGATGTGTCTGGGCCACCGCCGGCCGGGGAATGGAGAAGATAGCTTTGGTTTTGCAGCGAAACATATGGCTCAATCAGCTCAGCTCCCATTAGCCTTCTGACCCCGCCGCATGCAGCAACGACGCCGGGGCGCACACACACCGGCCGTGTCTCGCTGCAAATATGGCTTCAGGCTCTCGAAAGGATAAAGGGTAGCAACTTGGATATTCAGGACGAACGTAGCACGGCCAAGAGCTCTCGATCGTGCAGCTGATGGCGCCGCACGATCTCTCCTCGTACATTGTTACTGTATTGCAATTTGCAAAAGGCAGCAAAAAAAAAAGAGAGTTGGGCCTGTCAGACAACCTGAGAGCTTAACAGGAACGATCATCTACAGCTAAGGGACCAGCAACTCTGATCCCAGCCGTTAATCACGCTCTGGCCCACGGGTCATTGTGTCATCAACCAAGCTTAAGTGCTTGCCTCCTTATTAGTCAAGGATGCAACGGTACGAGCCTATAGGAAAGATCCTGTTCAAGTAAGGTCGTGCTAATCATCCGTGGAACTCCCCTTTTAAACCGATCTTGCTCGCCCTAAACAGCTGAGGTGGTACAAAACACGCCTGAGTGCCCTGCATCCGTGCTTAGCGTTAGCGACTTAGCGTGTAGTTGACCGGCCCAATATGCTCTGCTCGTCATCGATGGAATCTCGGCCTGTTTAAATCCGAAGACCAGAGATTAAACTACTATAGGCCGTCGGCCCATGGGCAACTTTTTGTTTGTCTAGACAAGATATGTCTCCCATCTTCTGGAAATAGGTCTCCTCATAAGTAGGCTATAAATCCCAATCGTTTTCGAGCATTCACTCACACTATGAATTCAGCTCAAGCCCTTAGTAGAAAATATCTAGCGATACAAGCACTTATGTGCTACAATGCTAAAATCAATTTGTGTATATTGACATTGAAAATGAACATTGAGAAAAAAAAGACAAATCTAATTTTTGCAATTTTTTTTGCAAGAACTTGTATACATCTGCACCTAATTTTTGTATACATGTGCACCTAATTTTTGCAAGAATTTTTATTCATGTTTTACTATTTTTTGAATTTTTTAAAAACAAAGGGTGCTGGTGAGCCCGGGCACTATTCATCCGCTCTCAGTTCTTCAGGCCTTGGGCTATTTCTGTTGTTCTTTAGAGCACACGATGCTTCTTTCTCTTTACATTTTTCGACGGCAAGCTTCATTCTTAACGTACGGACGTTGCACAGTGACCTGGAATAGGAACATCGATGTGGTTTCAGTATTGTTGAGGACTGGAACAAGGCAACAAAATTCACAAAAAAAAAACCTTCACAGCGAGACACATCCTGAGTGATCGACTGCAAGCAGACCCCACGATTTCTTCTACAAACAAAATCTAAGGAAAAGATCTTTCTTCTAAAATAAATCCTCGATGCCACTCGCCCCGGTGTCGAAAATCAAGGAGCAAGGACGGGCTGGGATTGCCTGGCTGCTGGTCCAAGCACCTCGCACAGCTTATTGCTTCATAGGTGTTGTCTCAGTCCTATTGGCTTTTGGGGTTATTTTTTTTTTTTGAAAAAATGTGGGGCAAAAGCTTTGCCCCATTTTCCTTTATTAAGAGAGAAAGTTATAACAAGAAAGTTGCAATGGGACAACGAAAGACACTCTAGCAAAAACAAACGAATTACTCTCCCGACATTATTTCTCCGAGATGTTTTGCTCCCGCGAGGACCCAAAGCTTGGCCTCGTGCTTAATCTTTGCAAGAATCGCCAAGGAAGAAGTGTGTTTGTTGCGGAAGACCCTCGCGTTTCTTTCATTCAAACTTCCCAAGTTGTGAGAAGGAGAAGCGATGCCATAGCTTTACGGTTGGCCGAGCCATTGCCGCTCATGAGCCGCCACCATTCCGAGAGGCTTAGGTTGGCCCAAAGTGCAAGGTCGAGATGATGGAGGCCAAGCCAATCTCTCAAGAGTCCCCAAATTCTCTGCGCGAAGCGGCAATGGACAAGGAGGTGGGAGATGGACTCGGGGGCTCTCTTACAGAGCGGGCAAAGTCCGCAATTCGGCCACCCCCGTCGAGCCAATCGGTCAGCCGTCCATAGCCGGTTTTGCAAAGCGAGCCACGCGAAATATTTTGCCTTGGGGGGCGCCCAGACCGACCACACCCATTTCTTCATGTCAGTGGAAACAGCCCCATGGAACTGGGCTTTGTATGCCGTTTTTGCAGAATATTGGCCGTTGGCTTTTGGGGTTATGTTGTATCTGTGTTGTAAACTTTTACCATTTGGCCTAGACTGTCCTATTGTTTTACTCACTCTTGATCCATAAAAAGTGTCGCACACTTAGTATAAAATTTTGTACTAACTTAGTACAAAATGAGCGACAATTTTTATGAACCGGATGGAGTATTTTTTATATCAATGAAAATGCAGAGCCCTTGTTGTTCTATTTTTTATATCAATAAAAATACAGAGCCCTTGTCACGTTTAAAAAAAACTAAATACATCACAAACTGTAGATAAGTGTTCAACAGTTCAAGTGAACTCGGGAAAACACCCTTTGGAACATTGATAAGTGCCAACGGTTGTTCATCGTGTATTCGTGTGGCTGTACAATTTGGAGGATAACTAGCTGGTAGTATAATTTGCTAAAGAATATAGATGCATACGACATTATTTATGTAAATCTCATATTATAAAATGTTTTACCATATTATAAATGTTTTCTGTTCAATAAAATATAAAAAATTATATTTTCATTGTTTATTTTGTTCATTTAGTTAACATGAATTGTTTACATGTATTGAATGCCATGTTGATGTATTAACTCCCACCGTCCCTGAATACGCGGCTTATACACTGAGTAAAAAGTCAACATTTTATAAGTTTGAAGGAATATCTAAAGAAAATCAAAGCAATAATACTGAATCAATACCAATAGATTCAAAATGAGATATATTTTCATAATGTATTTATGAAATGGTTTAGTTGTTATTTTTATTCTACGTAGTCAAAGTTAGAAAGTGTTGAACATTTTACTCAAATACACTCATATTAATAAAAATGTTTTTCATATACATCAAATAATATGTTCAAATATATTTTTAAGTTCAACTTTTTCTAAATGAAAATAAAAAAGAGTACAATTAAGTAAATGAAAGAAATTATGGAGAAAAAGGAAAAATATTCGCGCACTTAAAAAGATAGTATATTTTTCAAATAATAATAAAAAACCAAATTATAATATATAAGAACTATTTGGCTGAATAATAGTGTTGTGGTGCATGATTGTGCTATTTGGCTGAATGATTGTGCCCTTGCCAACATCCTTCAGCTCGCTGTCCACGAAATGCAAGAGTGTGCAAGGTGTGTCCTGTGGGAAAACAGGTTTGCATGCATCTCGTGAGATGGCGCTGGCTAGCTATAGTCGTCAAAGGCAAAGGAAATGAAATGTGTTTGGCCGGAGTCATTACCTTGGAGATGGCGTTGAGCTCGGCTAATGTCGTGACACCGGTATCATTCTCCCGCCGAGGTTGTGGCCGCCGAGGCACCGTCCTCGACGGCTGCGCCTTAGTTGTGGCGGGAGGGGGCACCAGTGCGACCGGCTGCTCGGTGTTGGCGTCGGCGGGAGGTGGTGTCACCGGGTGCGCGTTGGTGTTGGCGCCGGCGGGAGGGGGCACATGAGCGGCCGCCGGCTGCGCCTCGACGTTGGCGGTCTCGGGCGTCACCACGTTCGGCGACATGTGCTGGATAGAGTTGCTGCCGGAGATGCTGGGCACCACTAGCGGCCCTCGTCGACCTGCCGCATTCCAAGCAGCGAGCCCCTCCCACAGCTCATCGGGAATGATCTCGCGGATCTTCTGCTTCACTTGCTCGGCGATCAGGCCCGGCATCTGCTCCCGGAGCATTTCAACCTCACGTTTTTCACTTGCGGCCGCCGCCGCGGCCTTCCTCACTTTCTTCGCCTCTGGGTCCTCTTTCTTGAAGTCGCCAACCTTGTCGTACGTACCATAGCAAGGACTTGGCCCTCCCCTTGATCACGTTTATCGCCCTGTTGAAGGGCGTGTCCCACCACGGGTCCGCCGTCGACCCCTGGGACGAGCTCGCACTTGAGGCACAAGACCTTTCTTCAATTCTCTGCAGAGAGAAGGAAAGAGAGGGCCATTTTGAAATTTAGAATGCAGATCGACTCGCGATCCGCGGTAAATTCCTTACCAGATTTTTATGGAACTTCCTCACATCATCGTCGTCGGTAACGAATTCCTTGAGGTCGGGGTGGAGATAGTAGCGGGCGCGGACAAACTGCATCACCTGGTCGTCCATGAATTTGTGCCACGGGTTCTCTTTCCCTAGACGGGCATACTCGGCATCCTCCTTTGCCCAAACGGCCTTCTTTCCTCGGTAACCGCCGCCTCCGCAACGTTGGTTACCTATGTTGAGGTCCCGCATGTCCTTCCCCCACTTGGTCCATTCGATACCTTCCGGAGTGAGGCACACATCCTTGAACTTCATGAACTCATCTTCGTCGAGCATCGGCTCGGCCTTCTTTATCTCCTCCCAACTTTTGCCTTGGAGAATCCTCTTCTTCACTCGGCTTTTCCAGCTGCTCAAGGTTGTGCTCATCCTCGTGAGGGCTAACTTGTTGACCTTGTTCCCTTTGAGTTTCTTGTTATCGGACGGCTCTGGGAACTTGTACCGGTTGTGAAGCTTATCAATGAGGAGCTCGCGCAACCGCTTATTGCCCTTAGCTCTTATGTTCTTCTGGTTGATGGTCATGCTCTCCCGCACGATGCACCCGAGCTGTATGCCGTACCCAGCGGCAAGCTTCTCAGGCTCCACGGGTTGGCCACTCGGTTTCACACGTGTGAACTCTTCGCGGTTGAGGCCGAGTGCCGACAGCGTCTGATCCAGCCATTCCTTCTTCTTCTTCTGGGCGGCGGCGTCCGATCAACTGACATTCGTGCCGTCGCCGCCATGACTGGTGCCATCCTCCTTGTCGCCATTACTGCTTCCGGCATCGTCGCCATCTTCGGCCGCGAAGTCATATTCGGACTTTGAGTCATCTCCAGAAGCCGCAGCTTCTTCGGCCTCCTCGTCAACTTCATCGGCCACAGCTTCTTCGGCCTCCTCGTCGGACCCGCTCAAGTCATCCTCAAGCCGCCAAAACTTGAGGTTGGCTTCTCTTGCTTTATCAAGGTCGCTCATGGGCTGAGAAGGGCCAGCCCCGACGTCGTTGTCTCCGCTCGACATGTCAGCACTTCATAGAAAAAAATGCAAAAAATAATTAAGCTAGAGTGGACCGAAAAATTCGGCATGACCTTTGCTGTTTTTTTGACCTAGGAGTGCCCATTTCTCAACCAAAACGGAAGTGAATCGACACTTCGGGAGAAACGGGTAGGTCATTTTCAACAATTCACATAAAAAAAAACTCCAAATGTGTGCTCAGTACAAACCATATATAACAAATAAATGGTCAACAGATAGGATAAACCTTTCTCATAGATAATACATAGGTCAACAGATAGGATAAACACTGAGCTCATTAGTCAGTACCACATGCAGATGCTAACAATCGTGATGCCAGAAGTCAAAATTATTGCATAGCTAGAAAGATTAAAGACACATGCCTATCAATCACAAATTATGGTTCATATCTTGCCCAGCCAATGACCAAGCAAAAGTTCTGCACCTATAATTCTGACGCAAGACGTGACTTTGCACCTATCGTTCTACTCCAAGACGTGACTTTTGCAGCTATGGTTCTACTACAAGACGTGATTCTGCACCTATGGTTCTACTCCAAGACATGTCCAGATTTACTTTGTCAGTTACCTATGGATTTTATCGATGTTAACCTGAGTCCCTACCATAAATAAACCGTAAATACGAAACAAACATTTGCGTGAATTAGGAGTGTACCAAGTTGGAAATAATCTATAATAAATAAAAAATTGAGATTAATCAAGTTGCTATAAGAGGTGCGGTGCCTAGCATGTTGGCCATTACTTCTGTTCTTCCTATTGCTGCTAAGAAATAATAGAGGCCCATTAATAGACTGAATATTTTGTAAAGTAATCCTAGCAAGCAAGTTTGAGTACAGCAAGCAGACTGAATATTTTGTTCATGCAAAATTCAGTAAAGTTTCCTAGCACATTTAATTTATGTTTTCTCTTATTTTTTGTTGTAGGTGTGCAGCAAGCAAAGAGAACAAGAAAACTACTCAGTGGCCAGTAGAAATATGCTGCGTACTGACAGATGCACGACAACATTGAAATGAACACAACAAAATAAAAAAACTACTCCTTCAGTACTGAAACTTGCTTGTGTATAACGGAGGGAGTACTGAAACTTGCAAGCAACACTAGTGGAGACTGGACCTATTGTCCCGGGCCGTGAGGGCCTTTTGTCGCGGTTGGCCAACCGCGACAGCGGAGGCGGGACTAATGGTCCAACCACTAGTCGCGGACCTGTCACCAGCCGGGACAAATGGTCCTCATCCTGGGTGTGCTAGGGGGCAGAACCTTTAGTCGCGGTTCGTATAACGGGCCGCGACTAATGGTTATCTGCCGCGGCAGAAATTTGGGCACTTTCTGTGCCGCGGCAGAGAGTTCATTTTTTTTAGGGTTTAGTGTTTACTAAATCTCTGCCGCGGCAGAAATTTGGGCACTTTCTGTGCCGCGGCAGAGAATTCATTTTGTTTTATTTTATTCATTTATTTTCTTCATTTCAAAATAGTTTTCGTATATTTCTACGCTACCACATACCGTACACGATCGAGCATACAAATATATACAACTTTGATAGTTACATGGAGATCACAATTACCGGGACTAAGCCCGTCTATTCGATTACACGGCACGGCATCATCGGTTGCGCCTATTGTTCACACTAAATTCTCCGGCGTCGTCTACCATCTCTTTCAGCAAAAATCCCGCCAGGTCCTCTGCAATTGCTATTACGCGTTGCTCCGGTAGGACCTTTTCCCGCATTCTCTCAAACTGTATAAGAAAGGTAGATCAATATGAATATCAATCATGATAACAAAAAGTGAGGTAATAAAATAATGTTGTGAACGTATTTCTTACGTCGACTCTATAATCTTTGTGCTCAGTGGTAAACATGCGAATAAACTCGCAAACGTAGTATCCACATAGATCCGTCCCCGATGGCTGCCTCGCGCACTTTACGAGAATAGAATTCAATCAAAATAATAATCTAGCATCAAAATAATAACTGTATTGAAACTAGAAGTAAAGAGATGCGCGGTCATATCTCGTACTACTTACCGAGACCGGAGTAAACGTCAGCTTCTCACTAAAGGAACCCTTCACCACTCTCTTGAATCGGTTCCAAACCCTGCCCGGCAAAGAAAATGAATTAATGATATTACCTGATATCTCATGAAATCAACGAAAGAGACCGATATAGCGCGAATATTACCTCTGTAGCATGTCCTGCATGTTGCGGAACTCTTCCAGGTTTCTCTTTAATGGGTCCATGACATCAACTATTCCCTTATCAACTCGTATGTCTAGCAGAATCCAGTGAAAGCTGCACCCGTTTATATATACGTCAGTAACTCATCAATTACACTTAACATCGAGTAAGTAAAAATTAGTGTGTAGAAGACAGTAACACTCTTACTCGAAGTGGTAAGGAAACAATATGTGGTCACAGTAATTTTGCTCCGTTAGAAACCTTAGAAGGTTTCCCGCCGTCTCGTCGGGTTTCGTCGTTAGCGTTTCTATATGTACTTTATCTGGGTCAATGAACCCAACACTATAGACCTTTCTTTTACAAGACTGCATCTTCATTCTGCATAATATAGAGTACAAAAGGATATATATAATGAGAATAATTACAAATGCAATGAACTGAACAAGTTATATGTAGACAATGAATTCAACAACTTACAGACAATAGCAACTCATGAGAGATTTGTCGAGGGCGTCCAAATTGAATAACTGGAAGAGTTCTGAAAAGTCAACATGGACCTCTTCGGGTCGGAAGAAGTACTCTGCTGGGACTTTCGCCACGATCATTATTCTGTCCCCCTTTACCTCTCTCAAGTACCATTGATGCAAATTTCGCATTTGTGTTGGCAGTTGTTTCAACTTCTGTTCGCTGACCAAAGGCTTCCCTGGGACATATGTAGGGGCTACATCAGCCATGGGTAACTTGTCGTCTTCGGAACCTAATAGTTCAGCAACAGTCACACCCATAGCGGCCGCCAACTTTGCAGCTTCTACCAAATCCTGTTGTTGTGCCTGAGGAACGTCTTTGGATAACACCTTGAGGGGTGGGATCGATTGTTTGGCCTGTTCTCCGAGCTGGGGAACGTCCCTTCGTTTCCCGCTTGCACTTTTAATTGCTTTGCTCCCGCTTGCACTTTCACTTGCTTTGCTCCCGCTTGCACTTTTACTTGATTTGTTCTTCTCCGCTTTTTGCTTCTCAGTGTATACCGGGGTGGGCTCTGTTTTCTTCTTTGCAAAATGCGCATCTTTATCAGCCTTTGCGATCGCTGCTATTTCCTTGTCAGTACGATCGTAAGTTCTGATGGGAAGATTCTTATGAGGTACTCTTGGATGGGGCGACCTTTTTCGGTTTTGGGCTGCTGCTTCGTTTAGTACTCAACGACGAAACACGCTTTCGCTTATTGTCCTTAGCTGGCAAAGGCGGCGGCGAAGACGGCCGGCCCAAGTCCGGCGGCGGAGATCGAGATGGACTCGCGCTGTGTTGATCATAGTCTTGGGGTGGGCTTCTTGTAGGTGATGGTGACCTGCGACGACTCGGAGGCGGTGTTGGACTTGGCGCCGAGCCTGGAAGCTTGATGTTGTTCTTGTCCCATAGAATGATACCACCCAGTACGTCTCCGAGTGTCTTCTCACCTTCAGGTTTATGGATGTCAAGCTCCATTGAGTCAAACCCCTTTACGATTTCATCCACCTCGACTTTAGCATAGCCAGCTGGAATCTCACGGCCCTGCCAACGTGCCTCAGGTGGACAAGGTAAAGCAGTTCCGACCGCCACCTTCAGGGATATGTTCTTCACCTTCTGATGGAGCTCACAAGATATCTGCTCCTTGATTCCATCCACAGGGTAGCCGGGACCGCCATCTATCATCAGTGCACCATCAGACGGGACCTCCGATTCAGCCACGCTGCTTCTCCGCAGAGATGGGCCGGCGGTAATATTGAGTGCGGATCTTGCAGGCGCTCTCCTCTAAGTTCGTCAATCTGCTGCTGCTGCTTGTCAATTCTTGCTAGCAACTGGTTGAATTTGTCTTCCTCCTCCTCCTCCCGTCGCTTCTTTGCTCTCGATCGGCTTCTATAAGTATCTTTGTCTTTGGGAAACCCAATCTCCCAGGGATAACTAGGGCCAAAGCCTCGTGTTCGTCCTCCGTGTTCTGGATTCCCGAGGACCTTTGTCAGCAAGTCTTTCTCTCTATCAGCACGGAACTTTAATTTCCCCTCTTTAATTTCTTTCACCACTTTCAGCCATGTCTCCCTGGGTACCCTAATCCCCTCACTGCAAATAAGATCCCCTGTCTCCATGTCATACTCACTCCCATGCGCAAGGAAAAAATTTCGTGCCCTCTGTTCCCATTCGTCGCGAATTGGTTCTGGAACGATCCCTTTAGCAAGCAGCGCTTTCTCTATTTTATCCCACTTTGGCATGGCAGTCGCGTAGCCCCCTGTCCCGAGCTTATGGTGATATTTCTTTTTCGCAGCATTTGTCTTGGCTCGTGTTGACTTTTCCGTAGCATCATCTGACTTCTTGTACTTCACAAATGCATCCCAGTAAGCCTTCTGCTTCACTAGATAGCCCTCGAATTTTGGAGCACTATTGGTCTTCTGATACTCTTGCCATAATGTTTTGTTCCACTGCCGGAATAGTTCGGCCATCTTCTTAAGAGTGAACACCTTGACTTTGTCCCTCAATGCAGCTGTGTCGTCCTCTTCCTCACATTCTGGGAGGGTGAAATGTGCCATGAGGTCATTCCAAAGACCATCTTTGTACCTTTCGGCGACATACTCATTATCTTCCACCCCTTTGGGCTTATTCCACTCTCGAACGGTGATGGGGACGCGATCCCTAACCATAACTCCGCATTGTTTTACAAATTTCTTTGCAACCTTTATGGGTTCCAACGGTTCGCCCACTGGTGATATCTTCGTAATTGTATAATGCGCAGATGCGGCCAACTTTTTGGCCGGGCCTCGTTTGGAACATTTGCTCGAAGTGGAGGCCTAAGAGAAGAAACATTCGTCAATTCATATATGTACAACTCAATTAATGCATCTACTGACCATCGGACTTCATATATATACCTTGCCGGACTTCGTTAAGGGTCCATCATCGGAGCCGTCGCCTTCTCCATCATCAGAGGCGTCGGCTTCCCCCTCATTTTGGTCGACCTCTTCACCCTCACCGGATGGGTTCAGATACATCGAGGGAGATTCGGGTGGATCAGCACCGGTGGCGTTGTGGATTATGTCCTCGAGAATTTCTTCTTGTCTTAGGTCTCTGCGGATCGGACTAGGTGGATCCATAGTTTCTGCAAAATGCACACAATACTTAGCAAAATTTCTAAAGTACCATACTTAGCAAAATGCACACAATTGTCTTAGGTCTCTGCGGATCGGACTAGGTGGATCCAACAGGGACATCGTCGCCGAGAACAATAAACTAAAAACACCTAAGTCAAAATTTCTATTTGTACACTTAAAAAGTAATACCAATACTTAGCAAAATTTCTAAAGTACCAATTTAACTTAGCAAAATTTCTATTTCTACACTAATTAAAAAAGTAATACCAATTTAACTTAGCAAAATTTCTAAAGTACCAATTTAACTTAGCAAAATTTGTAAAATACCAATTTAACTTAGCAAAATTTCTAAAATACCAATTTAACTTAGTCAAAATTTCTATTTGTACACTTAAAAAGTAATACCAATACTTAGCAAAATTTCTAAAGTACCAATTTAACTTAGCAAAATTTCTATTTCTACACTAATTAAAAAAGTAATACCAATTTAACTTAGCAAAATTTCTAAAGTACCAATTTAACTTAGCAAAATTTGTAAAATACCAATTTAACTTAGCAAAATTTCTAAAATACCAATTTAACTTAGCAAAATTTCTAAAATACCAATTTAACTTAGCAAAATTTCTAAAATACCAATTTAACTTAGTAAAATACCAATTTAACTTAGTAAAATTTGCAAAAATTCTAAATACCAATCTAACTAATCTAAAATTTAACCTAAAATTAAACTACCCTAAAAATCTACCTAATTAACTGATCTAAATTTAAACTAACCTAAAAATGTACCTAATTAACTGATAAAAAGAACTAACCTAAACAGAGCGGCGCCGGCGCGGAGGACGTATGGCGGCGGGCTCGGAACCGGAGGAAAGCTTGAGCGGCGGGCGCGGAGGACGGCGGGCTCGGGCGGCGGCGGCGCGCGGGGACGGAGGCCGGCGTCGGGGACGGCGGGCGACGGGCGCGCGGGCTCGGGCGGCAGAGGAGGCGACGGGCGCGCGGGGACAGAGGGCGCACGGGGACGGAGGGCGCGGAGGACGGCGGGCGACGGGCGCGCGGGGACGGAGGCGTCGGGCGCGTGGCGGCGGACACGGCGGAGGACAGCGGTCGGCGGCAGGAGGCGACGGTGGCGGTGGAAAAATTCGGCAGCCTGACGGCGCTATTTCGCAAATGGCCTCCGGTGTCGCGGTCTGAGCCACGCACTGGGAGACAAAGTTTTTATATAGACACACTTTTAGTCGCGGGGCGTGGAAACGACCGGGACCAAAAGGGGGTCTTTAGTCGCGGGGCGTGGCTCAACCCGCGACTAAAGGGGGGTGGGGGGGGCGGTTTCAGATCGCGCGCGCATCGCAGCCTTTAGTCGCGGGGCGTGGAACCAACCGGGACCAAAAGTGAGCTTTAGTCGCGGCTGGTGGTATGGGCCGCGACTAATGGACCAAAATTTGCGCGCGCTGGGCCAAAAAATGTGCTCGCGCGCTGTTTTCTCTGTTTTTTCAAATACTTACTCACAAATGATTTAACTCTACAAACATTTGAATATTTGAATAAATTTGACAAAACTTCCAACATGAAAAGTACTTGAATTTGAATAAGTAATCCAAAACCATTTTCTGTTTTATAAAATAATTATTGTAACTCTACAAACTATTAACAATTTTGCCATTTTCAATTAAAAAATGGATTAACTAATATTTTTTTGCATATTTTTGAATCTTGGAGCCAATGACAACAGTGGATCATTTGATAATAACTAGTTCATCGACCGAATACAAATCATTCATACGGAATGACATAACTGGATAATTTGTCCTAACAATCTTAGTCATACTCCTGCCTAGGCCTATAATACTCGTCCTCGTAATCGTCGTCGTCGTCGCTGTCATCGGACGGCGCTCGTGGCTCCCACCTCGACGGGTGAGCACGCCTGGACTGGATCTGAGGGTAGCGCAGGCGGGGGTTATCGCCGGCCGTGATGTAGTTCATAACGCCCTGGAGAGTTCGGCCAGCCCACCACAGCTGACGGCCGGCCTCGTTGAAGTCCGAAGGAGGCGGGCCGTCCCCCTCGTACCTGGCGAGCGCCCTCTCACGCCGATTGATGAAGAAGGCGTCCCAAGTCGGGCGGTAGTCGGGATGCCAGCGGGGATCCATCCGCTGCTCCGGCGTGAGCTCGAGGTAGTAGTGGTTCGTGATGGCCGCCCGGCGCGCCACACCATGAGGGACAGGAGGGACCGGCACGCCTCCGGCGCTCAGCATCCAGCCGGCGGGGACGCAGTAGCCGGGCGGGCAGGGGTAGTTCGAGGCGGAAAGCTCCTCCGCCTGACGGTAGCTTAGTACGGTGGAAGCCATGGAAGAGTTTAGATGTGATATGGCAATGGCGGCCAAGCCTACATATATATGTGATCAGGGCATGTAGTACCGGTTCGTGTTACCAACCGGGACTAAAGAAGCACACGGATCGTGTGTTTCTTTCAAGCGCTTGTGAGCCGTTGGATCAGGGGTGTGTTTCTTTAGAGCGCTTGTGAGCCGTTGGATCAGAAGCACACGGATCGTGTGTTTCCTTCGAGCGCTTGTGAGCTGTTGGATCAGGGCCTTTAGTACCGGTTCGTGTTACCAACCGGGACTAAAGAAGCACACGGATCGTGTGTTTCTTTCAAGCGCTTGTGAGCCGTTGGATCAGGGGTGTGTTTCTTTAGAGCGCTTGTGAGCCATTGGATCAGAAGCACACGGATCGTGTGTTTCCTTCGAGCGCTTGTGAGCTGTTGGATCAGGGCCTTTAGTACCGGTTCGTGTTACCAACCGGGACTAAAGAAGCACACGGATCGTGTGTTTCTTTCAAGCGCTTGTGAGCCGTTGGATCGGGGGGGTGTGTTTCTTTAGAGCGCTTGTGAGCTGTTGGATCTGCACTCCCACCTCATCCACAGGTACACCTTCTAATCGCCTATAAATATCGACGTCTCTGCAGCGAAACGGCACACAACGAGCGTCTACCTTTGCCACCGAACCCAATGGTTGGATTTAGCCTACCCGCTGGTATGTTCCCTAACACAAGCCCTCGGGTAGGTTAAATCCAACCACTGGATTAGGGTGACACAATGATGAATTGCCGAGGAGGTTGAATCCAAGCAGCAGCAAGGCGCTCTGATCATTCAGTTCATCGACCGAATACAAATCAAACGGTTTCACCTGCATACGCCCTACGGTGCATTTGATATGCGGGCACTCTCTAGCCACAGTAGGGTTGTATGCAGGTGATACCGTATGTTTTGTTCTATCTACAAATCCTTCAGTTCATCGACCGCATACAAATCATTCAGATTCCATGCATACATCCCGACGGTGCATATAGTCAAAACATACGTATGGTTTGTATTCGCATATAGCCATTATTACAAATCACCAACATCCCTATCTAGTGTTGTGGTTTTCTTCTGCGCCGTAGCCATGGAGCATCTTCATCATTTAACAGGATGCATGGGTCAGTTTTTACTGTGAAGGGCGGAATTTCATAAAACTTATTATAATCTTCTGACATGTCTGTCTTGTCATCTACTCCCACAATGTTTCTTTTCCCTGAAAGAACTATGTGGCGCTTTGGCTCATCGGACGATGTATTCTTTTGCTGATTTCTTTTTCTCGATTTGGTAGACATGTCCTTCACATAGAAAACCTGAGCCACATCGTTCGCTAGGACGAATGGTTCGTCCATGTATGCAAGCTTTTTGAGATCCACTGTTGTCATGCCGTACTTTTGGTCTACATGTACCCCGCCTCCTGTCAGCTTGACCCATTTGCACCGAAACAAAGGGACCTTAAAAGTAGGTCCATAGTCAAGTTCCCATATCTCCTCTATGTATCCATAATATGTGTCCTTCTGCCCATTGTCGTCTGTTGCATCAAAGCGGACACCACTGTTTTGGTTGGTGCTCTTTTTATCTTGGGAGATCATGTAAAATGTATTCCCATTTATCTCGTACCCTTGGAAAGTATATATAGTCGACGATGGTAACCTGGCCAACAAGTACAGCTGATCTCCAACAGTGTTGTTATTCATGAGATGTGTCTGCAACCAACTGCCGAAAGTCGCCTCGTGTTCCCCTTTAATCCAGGATTCATGCTCCCCCGGGTTTTCGGCGCATAGAATATTCTTGTGTTTCTCGATATACGGAGCAACCACGGTGGAATTGTGTAGAACTGTGTAGTGTGCTTGAGTGAAAGAAAGTGCGTCCCTACATACCGTTGTTTTCCTTCCTAGTGTGCCTTTTCCAGTCAGCCTTCCTTCATACCGAGATTCAGGAACACCAATCGGCTTCAGGTCAGGAAGAAAGTCAACACAAAACTCAATGACCTCCTCTGTTCCATAGCCCTTCGAGATGCTTCCTTCTGGCCTAGCACGGTTATGAACATATTTCTTTAAGACTCCCATGAACCTCTCGAAGGGGAACATATTGTGTAGAAACACAGGACCGAGAATTCTAATCTCTTCGACTAGGTGAACTAGGAGGTGCGTCATAATATTGAAGAAGGATGGCGGGAACAACAACTCGAAGCTGACCAGACATTGGACCACATCAATCTGTAACCCTGTTAGACTTTCTGGATCGATTACCTTCTGAGAAATTGCATTGAGGAATGCGCATACCTTCACAATGGCTAGTCGAACATTTTCTGGTAGAATTCCCCTCAATGCAACCGGAAGCAATTGCGTCATAAGCACGTGGCAGTCATGAGACTTTAGGTTTTGGAATTTTTTCTCTTTCATATTTACTATTCCCTTTATATTCGACGAGAAGCCAGACGGGACCTTGATACTGAAAAGGACTTCAAAAAAGATTTCCTTCTCTTCTTTGGTAAGAGCGTAGCTGGCAGGCCCTTGAAACTGCCCTGCATGCATGCCGTCTCGTCCTTTATGACGTTGCTGGTCCTCCCGTGCTTCCGGTGTATCTTTTGACTTCCCATACAAGCCCAGGAAGCCTAGAATATTCACGCAAAGATTCTTCGTTAGGTGCATCACGTCGATTGCAGAGCGGACCTCATGGACTTTCCAATATTCTAGCTCCCAAAATATAGATTTCTTCTTCCACATGGGTGCGTGTCCGTCAGCGTCATTCGGAACAGGTTCTCTGCCAGGACCCTTTCCAAAGATTACATTTAAATCCTTGACCATACCAAATACATCAGCACCACTACGGGGGACAGGCTTCGTCCGGGTTTCTTCCTTGCCATTGAAATGCTTTCCTTTTTTCCTTAAGTGATGCCTGAGCGGAAGAAAACGACGATTGTACGGGTACACATTCTTCCTACATTTATCCAGATATATACTTTCAGTCTCATCTAAACAGTGCGTGCATGCACTGTATCCTTTGTTCGTCTGTCCTGAAATATTACTAAGTGCAGGCCAATCATTGATGGTTACGAACAGCAACGCTCGTAGGTCAAATTCCTCCTGTTTGTGCTCATCCCACACACGTACACCTGGTTCGGCCCACAACTGTAAAAGTTCATCAACTAATGGCCTTAGATACACATCAATGTCGTTGCCGGGTTGCTTCGGGCCTTGGATCAGCACTGGCATCATAATGAACTTCCGCTTCATGCACAACCAAGGAGGAAGGTTGTAAATACACAGAGTCACGGGCCAGGTGCTGTGACTGCAGCTCTGCTCCCCAAAAGGATTCATGCCATCTGTACTTAGACCAAACCATAAGTTCCTTGCGTCACCTGTAAAGTCCGGGAACTCTCTCTCGATTTTTCTCCACTGCCGACCATCAGCCGGGTGCCTCAACATCCCATCTTTCTTACGGTCTTCCATGTGCCATCGCAACAACTTGGCATGCTCTTTGTTTCTGAACAAACGTTTCAACTGTGGTATTATAGGAGCATACCACATCACCTTGGCAGGAACCCTCTTCCTGGGTGGCTCGCCCTCAACATCACCAGGGTCATCTTTTTTTATCTTATACCGCAATGCAGTGCATACCGGACATTTATCCATATTCTCGTACTTCTCACCACGGTAGAGGATGCAGTCATTAGGGCATGCATGTATCTTCTGCACGTCTAATCCTAGAGGGCAGACAAGCTTCTTTGCTTCGTACGTACTGGCGGGCAATTCGTTATTTCTTGGAAGCATCTTCTTCATTAGTACCAGCAACTTTTCAAATCCCGAGTCAGTCACACCGGTCTCTGCCTTCCACTTCAGCAATTCTAGTGTGCTACCCAGCTTCTTCTGGCCATCTTCACAAGTTGGGTACAACAATTTGTTGTGGTCCTGTAACATCTGCTCGAACTGCAACCTCTCCTTTTCTGTGTCGCAGTCTCGCTTTGCATCAGAAATGACCCAACCAAGATCATCAGCGGGCTCATATGCTGCCCGTTCTTCACCTCCTTCTTCTTCATTGTCTTCCATTGCGGTATCAGCGTATTCAGGGAACATAGATCGGTAGTTGTCATCATCGTTCTCTTCTTCATCGCCGTCTTCCATCATAACCCCTCTTTCTCCGTGATAGGTCCAAACATTATAGCCGGACATGAAACCGGACCGAAGCAGGTGGCTCTGAATGACTCTTGAGGAAGTGTAATCCTTCTCATTCCGACATTCGACACACGGACAACACATAAAACCATCCCGCCGTTTGTTCGCCTCGGCCACAACGATAAAAGAACGCACGCCTTCTCTATAAGCGCCAGAGCGTCGGTCACCGTACATACATGGGTGGCCCATCTGCATCATGCAACTATATATCAAACGCAATCACGATGCTAAAATTAGTACCGCGTGGTCTAAACGAGAAAGTAGTTGCTAACCTTTTAGGAAACTTGGAAACAAAGAGGAGGAAGCTTAAGTGTGGCTCGGGCACCTCATATCATGTTTGTTTTGTGTGAACTCAAGTGGCATCGCTCTAACAGGCATTTCACCGAACACCTCTAGTGCATATGTAGAAAAAAAAACTAGCACAAACCTACACCACTTCCCACCAGGAAAAAAACAAGAGAGGGGGAAGAGGGGGCTGCATATATATAGGGCCAGACTTTTTGTCCCGGTTTGAGATACAAACCGGCACCAAAGGCCACGAAACATGGCCTGGCGCTGGGTCAGTAGCTTTTGTCGCGGCTCGTATACCAGGCCGCGACTATTTAGAGACATGACCCGCGACAAAAGGGGGGCACCTACCGCAGCAGGGCCGCAGACCTTTTTTGTCCCGGTTTGTATCTCAAGCTGGGACAAAAGGGTCCTAACGAACCGCGACAATTGTTCCGCCGATTTCGGGGCGACGTGGCCTGAATATTAGTCGCGGGTTGAGACACGGCCGCGACTAAAGCCCAGGGCGAAAGGCATGTTTTCTACTAGTGCAAAAAAATGGCAGTGCATATTCCTTCAGTACATAAACAATCAAGCATACTCCTAGCAATACACACCAAAATATTCAGATTGCACTACTCCAGCAGCTTGCAATAAAAAAATCTGTGCAGATTGCAATCAAAATATTGCGCTAGTTTAACTGCTCTTGCAAGCAAAAGTCTCTCACAATAATCTGCTACTGCCAAGTTAAAAAAGTACATGTGAATTACACCTTCTACTCCAGCACATGAATTACAAGCATGGAGACAGACAAGTTTAAATCAAATTTGCTTGCTTGCACTTGGTCACAGATAATTTGAGCACATGAGCCAATGCTCAGATAATTTGAGCACATGAGCCAACCCTAATTGGAACCAAATGCAAGAGAGAGGATAGGGGAGAGAGGGGGTGGATCACCTCCACGAAGAAGATCTTGAGGACGAGGTCGTCTGTGGGGCGCGGCGGCTTCGATCGAGCGGTGGACGACGGCAGGAGGCTCCTCCTTCCCGCGGCTCCTCCTTCCTGAAGCAGACCTAGCGCGGCGGAGCTGTGAGATTTGGGAGAAGGGGGAAGGGGGAGAAGGGGAGGAGGGGCACAGGGGAGGGAGAAGGGGGAAGGGGGAGGAGGGGAGAAGGGGCGCAGGGGAGGGAGCAGGGGGAACGAGGAGGAGGGACTCACCTCGACGGTGCTCGGGGAGGCAGGCGACGGTGTCGATCGGCTTCGAGCGGAGCAGCTGGGGATGGGGGAGGGGGAGGGGGAGGGGCGGGCCGAGGGAATCAAGCGGAGCGATGCTGGCGCGGTGGCCGGAGCGGAGCGAGCACTGCGGTGGCCAGAGCGGAGCGAGCATGGGGGTCGGTGTCGGAGAAGAAGGGGCGCAGGGGACGTGTCGTTGCAATGGGGAAGATCTAGAGCAAGGCGAGGGGAAACGGTTATTTTGGCTAAGTGTAAACTATGCATGGCGCATATTGTTAGAAATGCGCCACGCATAGTCAAACATGCGTGGCGCATTTCGAACAATATGCGCCACGTATAGTTTGCACTTAGCCACAACAGCACGGTGCAGCACCACACAGTGTGGTAGCAAAATATAGTCTCTAACAAAATTTGTCACTTTATTTTTATTTTACAAAATATGTTCTTTTCTCTAACAAAACAGTAACTTCTTTTTTTGCGGGTAACTTCAACATTTACAAATCTATTTAAAGCAAGGATTTAAATGTCATGTATTAGAGTAAAGGCATATGCATACATGCACAAAAATGTCTATATATTCGAGTAAAGACATATTTCGAGTAAACGCATATGCATACACAAAAAATGTCATGTCTCATGTGCATGATCTCGATTCCGCCCTAGCTAGCTAGAGCTAGCGTCTCTTTTTGCAATCTTCTTGCCCTTCTTCCTCGCGGTTGAATACTTTAGCCCAGGAATGTTGAGGTTTCTTCTTGTGAATGGACAATCTTTAGTAGGTAGGGTGGTCTTCCTTTTTCCTGCGGCAATCGGGTTGTCGAAGTATTTGTCGAATTCCTCTTCGATCTTTGGATCGTCGTTCTTTTCTAAGTCTTGCTTGTTGGTGGGTCCTTCCATTCCGATGATGCTCCTCTTGCCCCTCCTCACGACAACACAGCTTGGCTTTGACGGGTCAGTGATGAAGAAGCATTGGTCAACTTGGCTCGCGAGTACCCATGGCTCGTTTTTGCGGATGCATTCTTCGTGGAGGCATCGGGTATAACCATGGTGGTGAAATACCGGCCCTCTTTCTGGACGCTCTTGGCCCATCTGACACGGAACATCGGCACCTTCTCTCCGGCGTAGTCGAGCTCTCATATCTCCTCGATCCTTCCGAAGAATCTTTCCTTGACTGTGGCTTTGTCATCGGCATAGAATAGCATTGTTACACCTGAGTTCTGATATTCGCTACTCCTGTCCCTTTCCTCGGTGTAGAATCTGTATCCGTTGATGTCGTAGGCCTGATATGTC
This sequence comes from Puccinellia tenuiflora, assembly GCA_012064385.1. Classification (NCBI taxonomy): domain Eukaryota; kingdom Viridiplantae; phylum Streptophyta; class Magnoliopsida; order Poales; family Poaceae; genus Puccinellia; species Puccinellia tenuiflora. The sequence goes on along the minus strand of QRDG01002320.1, from coordinate 628,789 downwards.
CTCACGTTGTGCCCGGGGCCCTGTGACAATGCGAAAATGAGTTTTTCATCCTCCGTAGAAGGCGTCGACTGTAGGCCGTGAAGTTTTTTCTTGAACCAAGCCGTGAAGCTGGAGTTGTGCTCTCTTGTTACGTCTCCCTTCTTCCTTGGCTGGCCAAGGTCAATGAACTTCTGCTCGACAAAGCTTTTGTGCTCCTCCACCCAAGGGTCGACCACTTCGATGTGCTGTAGCGCGACTCGGTGTGCCCTGTCAAAGTCGAGGCGTCGACCCTTCGCGCCGACATGTAGGGCGCGAAAGCCTTCACGGTGACCATATCCGGCGAGCCTGCCGAGGTGCGTCCTTTTGGGCAGACCAACAGGGTCGTCCGTGTCGTCATCCTCGGTGCGTAGAAAATTCTGGCAGAAAGAGACGCACTCGTAGGTCAGAAAGCCCTTGGCGATGCTTCCGTCTGGACGGGGCCTGTTGCGGACGAATCCTTTGATAACACCGTTGAGCCTTTCGAACGGCATCATGTTGTGCAGGAATGTCGGCCCGAGATGAATGATGTCATCCACGACATGGACGAGGAGATGCACCATGATGTCGAAGAACACGGGCGGGAAGTAAATCTCGAGCTCGCACAGTATCACGACGATCTCTTCTTGCAGCGCGTCGAGCTGCTTCAAGCTGATCGATTTCCTCGAGATGACGTCGAAGAAGTTGCAGAGGCCAAACAGTGTCTCACGGACGTGCTCGTCCATTATCCCTCGGATCGCAACGGGAAGTATCTGTATCATCAGCACGTGACAGTCGTGAGACTTCATCCCGCTGAACCTCTTCTTCGTTTCGTCCAGATATCTGCCTATGTTCCTAGAGTAACCGTGTGAAACTTTGACTCCTAGGAGGCACTTGAAAAACTGCTCGAGCTCCTTCTCACTTAGAGTGAAGCAGGCAGCGGGAAACACCACATCCCTCCTCTTAGCCCTCTTGCGGCGACCCTGGGTATCTTCGCCCATCTCATCATCATCATCATCATCATCATCATCATCATCTTCATCGGGCGCCGAACCATGAAGTTCTTTCTTGATGCCAAGCAATTCCAGGTCGCTTCTTGCCTTTGGCCCATCTTTGGTCCTCTCCGGCATGTTGAGAAGGGTGCCAAGCAGACTCTCACACACATTCTTCGTGATGTGCATCATATCAAGGCTATGGGGCGTGTGGAGGTATTTCCAGTACGGCAGGTCCCAGAAAACAGACCTGGCTTTCCACACACCATGCAGCGGCTTTGTCCTTGAACGCTTCTTTCCCGGCAAAGGGCACTCTTCCCAGTTTTCCAGCGTGTCGTTGATTACTTCGCCTTTCCTCGGACGTGGGGCTTTTTTGAGCTCTTCTTTACCGTCGAACAGGTACCCGCGCTTTCTCCACAGGTGATTCATTGGAAGCCACATTCGAGTCCGTTGGAACACGGTCTTCAAAGAACCGGGATCCCTTGGTAGCTGGAGATGCGGGGTCTTATCCATGCACCTCACACATGCGTTGTGTCCGTGGTTCACCTAGCCAGACACGTAACTGTAACCTGGATAGTCCTGCACCATCATCAACAACGCGACTCTCATAGGGAAATAATCTCTTCCGTATGCGTCCCACATACGAGGAGGCGTCTCCCACAGCGTGGCTAGATCTTCTTTCAACAGCCCGAGATACAAATGCATGTCGACACCTGGCTGTTTCGGCCCTGAATCAGAATACTCATGTGTACGTATCTCTGGTTGGTGCACAGCCAGGGAGGGAGGTTGTACGGCCATACAAACACGGGCCAGGTGTTGTGTGTTCTACTCTGGTTGCCAAACGGATTGAGTCCATCGGTGCTCATACCAAGCCTGACGTTCCTTGGATCGGCCCCGAACTCAGGGAAGTCGATGTCCAATGCTTCCCACTGGCAAGCATCTGAAGGGTGTGTCAGGATCCTGCCCTTCTCCGGATCTTCTTCGGGCTTCTCCCTTTTCGCATGCCATCGCATGAGCTTTGCTTTCTTAGGGTCTACGAAATACCGCTTCAGGCGGGGAGTGATACGAAAGTACCATACCACTTTCTGAGGTACTTTCTTGTTCCCTTTCTTGTATCGTCCTTGGCCGCACACCGGACATGTGGTTCTGTCCTCGTACGGACCCCGATAAATTGCGCAATCATTGATGCAGGCGTGGTATCTGTCGTACGGCATGTCCAGAGGGCACACGATTTTATTGGCCTTCTCGATATTAGTTGGACACGTGTTGCCCTTGGGAAGACATTTTTGCCAGAAGCTCATGCTTTTGTTGAAGCTTACGTCGGTCCTTCGTGATGATCATCATCATGTACGCCCTCGTCTTCAGGACCACCATTGTTGACGTCCTCGTCATCTTCAGAATAGTAGTCGGGCATGAAACCACGCGTGAGCAGGTGACTCTCCAGGTCTGCGGAATCAGGGTCCATCAAGCTCCCGAGCTTGCATGTTCGACACGGACATCTTATGTAGTTCCTCTTGTTCATCCTCAAGTCGGCCACCACGCGTTCCTTGTATCTAGCCACTCGACCTTCGCTCATGTGTCTGACCATGGTTGCCTGCGCGGTATAGATAGTATCTTAGAACCACACACCATCATGCACTCACACACACACACACATGCATGCATGGTCGCCGGAAAAATTCGGCATGACCTCTCCTAAAAATAGGACGTATGGGTAGTGCAAAAATTTGCCGAAACGGAAGTTAATCAACATTTCGGTAAACATCCATGCACCACGCCAGAGCAAGCAACATGCTCTTGCTTGTTCGTCACCTGCAAACATTCATGCACACCACACACAAGCTAGCTTGACACGTAGATCATCCACACACAAGAGCATGCACACACATGCGCACACCGCACGCGAGACGTCCGCCGGCCACACAAAACATCCACATGCATGTCCTCCAACAACTCACCTAGTATAATCGTTATCGAGCCAAGTCCGCGACGAGAGAGTGTGGAGTTGTTGGAGAAAAAAGTGGACAAAGATGGATGTTGGAGGAGGAAACTAGTTGGTTTAGTAGATCTACAACATGGAGAGGCTTCCCCTCACAAAACTATGAAGCAAGGTAGGTTTAACAACCAAGAATGGAGGCAACAATGGAGAAATTGAGGTGGTGGGGAGGAGGACGAGCTGGATCTAGTTTGGGGTGCTAGATGGAGAATAATGGAATGGTGGTGGTAGGTAGGAGGGGCTGCCAACTTGTAGATCTGTGCGCGCTTATCAGTGGCGCATATTGAAAAAAATGCGGCACTGATAAGTCTGCCACCTTTTCAGAGGGGTGGGACCCGCCTCATATGCGTGGCGCATATGCAATATGCGCCATTGATAGACGGCCTATCAGTGGCGCATATTGAATATGCGCCACGCATAACACTGACAGAGGTGGGGCCAGTAGGGCCCACGTGGGGCCCACAGCTTATCCGTGGCGCACATTACCCAATATGCGCCACTAATATGCATAATATTAATGGCGCATCTTGCATATGCGCCACGCATAACCCAGGATATTTTGTCCACGACCCTTCTGGTGGGTCCCACAGAAATATCCGTGGCGCATTTTGTTTTGTATGCGCCATTAGTACAAGAAATATCAGTGGAGCATATTTCTAAATGCGCCACTAGTAAATACTAGTGGGGCATATTTAAAGATATGCTTCACTGATAATAAATCTATCTATAAGCCTTTTCCCACTAGTGACTCTTTTTTTATAATAGTGATGATGTGAGTTTGAATAGGACAACACAAGCAGCCACACAACGCAGGAGTTTTGAAGCGACAATGAAACATGTCCCACATCTTGAAAGACGAGAACACGCCAGCCAGGAGGCACTAAGATCTTCTCCAAACGGTCTATCAATCTTGGTATGTATTTTCTTATGGAGCACATCACAACGAAAGACAAGGTAGAACCTTTGTTGCTTAGGTTTTCGGTCGCTCAACGTCTTGGCTCCGGCAATGGCGACGGCAATGATGAATAAAAAGTGTGTCCCAGATCCTCCTTTGAGGCGATGTTCTACTCTATATCTGGTGATGGATCTGGGTTGTTCTCTGTTCAAGCAGGGATTGCATGGCACCGGCGACATCCTTGTGATGGACTTGTGTTCTCGGGCTTCGTAGTTGTGACGGCGCTCGCTCCAGCATTGGAGCGGAGCTCGGAAGGTTGTTCACAAGCGCGTGTTGATAGTAGTCTGCGTCAATGACAGCTGGAAGATGGTGAAACTTGTGCTGATTTCGTAGTTGGTCGTAAGCACATGCGGATTCTGACAGTACTACTGCAAAATGCACATGACACCGACGATGATATTGATCGCATCCGACATTTAAGACGACGTGGACACAACGACATCACTATTTATGACGACCTGTACAACCGCGCACATACTCCTAGCAAAACCGATGTGTGCTCGGTGGGCTTCGTGATCAAGTAATAGCAAAAACTAGTAGGATAAACTACGATTGCATTCTCTGACATCCACAAGACGCCCCGGACGATAGAACTCAAGGTGCAAAACGTCGGCTCCCACCTGTGAACTCCACAAAGTGCAAAAGATTCGCAGTTGCAGCTCTGTCATACATATCGAGCAATGTTTTCGCACCTCCGGCGGTTGCGGCTACACCGACTCGACGTGTACTACCTCAAAAACTCATCAGCAACAACTCCAGTCAAAACGTCCATGTCATCAAATGTGTCATGACACTCCCGTTGTGATTGCGGCAGAAAAAAAGGATATACTGGGAACGCACCAGAAGGGGACACAATCACCGTACTAGGTGTTGACCATAAGTGACGTAGTTGATGATGTCGAAAATATCACGACAGTCCTCCAGCGTGGTACAAGTTCCACGTCAACTCGAAAAAAAGATCATATGCATGTGGTGTTTTCAGTTCAATCATGTTATGTTCGTTTCTGTTTTAAGTATTAAATATTGTGTTCAAGTTTGAAGTGTGAAAAAATTGCCCCCTAAGTTTTGTATAATTAAAGTTTATATAATATTTACATGCACAATATGTGATAAATAGAGGAGAGAAAATAGAAGATGCAATTATAGAGAATCTAAAAACGCAGCAACCTTTGTATCCTCATTGTTTTAGATTAGTTTCTAAAACATTTTAGAGGACACACGTTTAGATGGTCCTCTAAAGTTGTTGTACGCACCAGGGACACTGGCCATTGCCGCACAAACATACTATGTTGTACCTTTTTGGGAAAATGGTACTATACCAATTGATTTGGCTTAGCCTATCTAATTCAAAACCATGGTGTGCTTGTCGTGTGCACTTCATGCACAAATTTAAATGGGGCAAGCAAACAACTTAACATATCCGGTTGGGATTATGTGCTTAAGTAAGTGCTACGTAGTACAGCACCTAGCAAGCTCGTCGTGTGTAGCAGCTCGCGAAATACTGATGCTTGGCAGTAGTAAGTGGAATCTAGCTAACTGCAGGTGCCGGTTGACTCCTAACTAATTAATGCGATCATGTCAAAAAGGAGTAGGCACCAGGACCGTGTTTGTGCTGTGCATCACCTGTTTTGCCACAGGCAACTGACTAAATAGCCACGTACTAGGTCTGAATGTCTGATCGGATAGAAGCTTAGATCTGGCCAGGTGACCAACTACGCGCCAAGCCGGCAATTACTCCCTAGCTAACCTCAACCCTGTGGCTGTGGGGCGGCGATACCATTTTTTCGATGATGAGAACAATGCACTTGTTGACTCATGGCGGGATGCCACTCTTCAGCGAGCTAGCCATGTCCTCGATGAAAACCATGGAGTGTCTGCACACAGTTGCCACAGTATGTGAATTATCATCACGGCCTCAGATAGTCAAAGGGCTCATAACATCACTCCAGAAGTCTTTTTCCCGGGAAGAGGAAACAAACCAAGGATAGAGAAAGTCAGACGCATGCATGCATGAGAAGTCTTGTTTGAGAAGCCGTTAGGAATCTCGATGGGCATGGCCGGTGACGCCAGAGGAATCGCTGAGATCGATCGAGTGAGACACGGCGAGTTGGGCAGGGGCCGTACTGTTCGACGCATGTGCGAGGGAGCTTTTCAGGAATTGGTAGTAGATGGAGGCGGATTTCAATCGGGCAAAGATGTGTCTGGGCCACCGCCGGCCGGGGAATGGAGAAGATAGCTTTGGTTTTGCAGCGAAACATATGGCTCAATCAGCTCAGCTCCCATTAGCCTTCTGACCCCGCCGCATGCAGCAACGACGCCGGGGCGCACACACACGTAGCAACTTGGATATTCAGGACGAACGTAGCACGGCCAAGAGCTCTCGATCGTGCAGCTGATGGCGCCGCACGATCTCTCCTCGTACATTGTTATTGTATTGCAATTTGCAGCGAAAAAAAAGAGTTGGGCCTGTCAGGCAACCTGAGAGCCACCCTGGTCAGCTAGAGAGCTTAACAGGAACGATCATCTACAGCTATGGAATCAGCAACTCTGATACCAGCCGTTAGTCACGCTCTGGCCCACAGGTCATTGTGTCATCAACCAAGCTTTAGTGTTTGCCTCCTTATTAGTCAAGGATGCAACGGTACGAGCCTATAGGAAAGATCCTGTTCAAGTAAGGTCGTGCTAATCATCCGTGGAACTCCCCTTTTAAACCGATCTTGCTCGCCCTAAACAGCCGAGGTGGTACAAAACACGCCTGAGTGCCCTGCATCCGTGCTTAGCGTTAGCGACTTAGCGTGTAGTTGACCGGCCCAATATGCTCTGCTCGTCATCGATGGAATCTCGGCCTGTTTAAATCCGAAGACCAGAGATTAAACTACTATAGGCCGTCGGCCCATGGGCAACTTTTTGTTTGTCTAGACAAGATATGTCTCCCATCTTCTGGAAATAGGTCTCCTCATAAGCAGGCTATAAATCCCAATCGTTTTCGAGCATTCACTCACACTATGAATTCAGCTCAAGCCCTTAGTACTTACATGCTAGCTTTGAGCCGGCAAGGAATTATTTTAATAACCAAAATTTTGTAATCATGACGTTCATCCTCTTATCTCAGATTGATCGTCGAGATATTTTGGCAATGTGGAATCGGCATTGTTGGGCGGTGCTCCGATTATTTCTTCCATAGGTGACCGGGGTTTTTGTCCACTCGAGGTGGTATGAGTAGTGGTTCAATCTCCATCGCGTGGTCTTTGTGAGGCGATGTATGGCTTTGTGCCGCTGCCATTGGCATTAAAACAGTGTATCCATGAGCGGAGCCAGGTTAGCGGATCACGGCGGTCGCTAATTGTGTTGCCCACCCCTGTTCGTTAATAAGTGAATTCCTATTAGAGGGGGTGGATGACAACTAATTCGATCTCGATCGAAGATGATCTTTGGCGAATCAGTGCATAGTGGGTAGAAGTACCTTATAGTGGTCAAGACGCCTATATTATAAGGACACCATAATGAATTGGAACAGTTGTTGAAATATTCACCATAAAGAATATGATTGGAACATAACTCCCTATCTGTAGCAAAAACTTGTGACATCGCTTTCATGGTTGAACCCAAGAATAGGTTTTTTTTTGTTTGTCTCCTTGCTGAAGATATTGTCTTCGTGCTGATGCATGTGCGATCGATCGAGTGAGACACAGCGAGTTGGGCAGGGGTCATACTGTTCGACGCATGTGCGAGGGAGCTTTTCAGGAATTGGTTTTAGATGGAGGCGGATTTCAATCGGGGGAAAGATGTGTCTGGGCCACCGCCGGCCGGGCAGAAGGCTAGATTTGCAGTGCAGCGAGACATATGGCTCAATCAGCTCAGCTCCCATTAGCTTCTGACCCCGCCGCATGTAGCAAACGACGCCGTCCCATTAGGTTCTGACCCCGCCGCATGCAGCAACGACGCCGGGGCACACACACCGGCCGTGTCTCGCTGCAAAATTGGCTTCAGGCTCTCGAAAGGATAAAGGCCGGGTAGCAACTTGGATATTCAGGACGAAGGTATCATGGCCAAGAGCTCTCGATCGTGCTGATGGCGCCGCACGATCTCTCCTCGTACATTGTTACTGTATTGCAATTTGCAAAAGGCAGCAAAAAAAAGAGAGTTGGGCCTGTCAGACAACCTGAGAGCCACCCTGGTCAGCTAGAGAGCTTAACAGGAACGATCATCTACAGCTAAGGGACCATCAACTCTGATCCCAGCAGTTAATCACGCTCTGGCCCACGGGTCATTGTGTCATCAACCAAGCTTTAGTGCTTGCCTCCTTATTAGTCAAGGATGCAACGGTACGAGCCTATAGGAAAGATCCTGTTCAAGTAAGGTCGTGCTAATCACCTGTGGATCTCCCCTTTTAAACCGGTCTTGCTCGCCCTAAACAGCCGAGGTGGTACTAAATACACCTGTGTTCCCTGCATCTGTGCTTGCTTAGCGTTAGCGTGTAGTTCACCGGCCAAATATGCTCTGGTCGTCATCGATGGAATCTCGGCCTGTTTCCGAAGACCAGTGAATAAACTACTACGGGCCGTCGGCCCATGATCCACTTTTTGTTTGTCTACACAAGATAGGATTAAGTATATATTTCACCCTAAAATGTCACATATCGGACACAATTCACCCTGAACTAAAAATTGGTATGATTTAAACCCTGACTTATACAATACCGTCCAAATCACCCCCTAGACTGGTTTTTGTGAGTTTGGGTGGTTTTTGAAGATGACGTGACGCGGACGTGGCTACTGGCCGTTAGACGCCGTTAGGGAGCCGTTAGAGACTGTTATGTACGCATGGGCCCCACATGTCATTGAAGTGAAGAAATCCCCGACTCAAGTTCATCCCCTTCTCTGTGAAGAAAAAAAAGGCTATGGCGATGTTGCCGCTGCACTTGCGCCCGCGCTGCCGCGAATCCACCGCTCGCTGTTGCTTATGCGCAGCCACCACTACACCTTGCCGCGCGCCGCTGCTCATCCCCACAAGGTCCAGCCTCACGCGCAAGTAGAAATTCGAGATCTTTGTCCTCCCCATGAAGATTGATGAAGGCAGCGTCGCGCTGGAGGGTGGTGGTTGTCCGGGAGCACGGCCAGCTGACGCGGTGGTGGCGTGCTCTGCCTGTACCGGAGCTCACCTTCTTCTCTATCTCCGGCCAAAATTGTCGACGGCCGATCGAACATGATTCCATCGTCTACAGTAAGCCCCGATTCAATTCCTCGCATACGAAGGATCCCCTCCTCTCCATTGATCAGATCGCGGACCCAATTTGAGGAACTGTCGGACGTCAGCAAGATACGGATTGAGGTCCACAGCGTTCGTATTGTTTCTGCCGGTGGAGAAGCATCAAATGGAGCAGAATAGGATGTGCGTAAACGTCGCGGCCTTGCGGGAGGTTTCGACATGCTCTCTAGTGCTCCTGCGCCGCCATCCCTAGTTGCAGCGGTGAAGGTCGTCTGCTCTCGCTCGTCCTCTGGTCCATGTCTTATTTTCGTGAATCGGGAGAGATGCGAATAGAGACGACGAGACCGGCTAGATCCATGTCAAAGCAGTTGAAGGGGTCGGAGTACTTGACCGCCGAGGAATCGTCTCCCTTGACGTCGGCGAGCTGGAGGGCCATGGGCGACGGGCCGCAGGCTTCCGCGAGCGGCCAGAGACATCTTCAGATGGAGCCAGTGGTTCAGCTATCCAAGGTCAACCCCTATCCAGTAGGCACGAGAGCGGCGACCGCAACAACAGCTACGACGGTCAGCGACGGCTGTGGATGGCGAAGGCGATGGGCGTCGCGGGCTCCTCCGCCGGCGGTCGGGACGAGTGGGGCGAGTGGAGACTGACCGTCGGGATAGGAATGGGACGGGGATTTAGAACAGGACTGCTGACAGTGGGCCCCATTAACGGTGTTAACGTCGCACCACGTCAGCTTGCCATGTCAGCCAGCCAAAACTGCTCAAATCGATCCAAAACCACTCAAAATGAGCCAAAACCAGTGCTAGGGGGTGATTTATCCGGTTTTGTGGATTTGAGGGTTTGAAAACTCCCAATTTTAAGTTTGGGGTGAATCGTGTCCAATGTGTGAAATTTGAGGGTGAAAACTATACTTAATCCGACAAGATATGTCTCCCATCTTATAGAACTCCTCGCGTTTGCTCAAAAAAAAAATCTTACAGAACTCCTCAGGCTAGATCCCAATCGTTTTCGAGCATTCACTGATACTATCAATTGAGCTCAAGCCCTTAGTACTAACATGCTAACTTTGATCTTCTCAACAAAAAAAACATGCTAGCTTTGAGCTGGCAAGGAATTTTTATTAATAACCGAAAATTTGTAATTACTACGGTCAACCTCTTATCTCAGATTGATCGTCGAGATATTTTGGCAATGTGCAATCGAGGTGGTTGGGCGTTGCTCCGATTGTTTCTTCCATAGGTGGCAGGGGTTTTCGTCTACTGTGGAGGTGGTATGCGTAGCGGTTCAATCTCCATCGTGTGCTCTTTGTGAGACGATGTTGTGGATGGTTTGTGCCGCTGCCATTGACATCAAAACAGTGTGTCCACGAGCAAAGCCAGGTTAACGGATCACGGTCGTCGCTCATTGTGTTGCTCTCCCCCTCTTCGTCAATAACTGAATTTCTATTAGAGGGGTTGGATGACAACTAATTTGATCTCGATCAAAGATGATCTTTGGCGAATCAGTGCATAGTGGGTAGAAGTACCTTATAGTGGCCGGTGCCTATATTATTAGGATACAATAATGATTGGAACAATTGTGGAAATATTCACCATAAAGAAGATGATTGAAACATAACTCCCTATCTGTAGCGAAAACTTGTGATATCGCCTTCACTGGTTGAACCCAAGAATTTTTTTTGTCTCCTTGATGAAGACATTGTCTTCGTGTCGGTGCTCTATCTTTGTTTGGCTGGATGCGAAATCCAGGATGAAACATTTTGTCCTAACATTTTCACACTAGACTCGATCATGTCAGCGCCGGGTATGCCCTATTTTCTTAAAGATGTCTGCCACGTAAAATATTAACTTATTCATATGGAATGTGTTTTTTAATCTCATGTGTTGTTTTGTGACCTTGCTTTAGTTTCCTTACATCACAATGTGCATTCCCAGATGCAAAGGCGGGAGATTTACCTCTACTTGTTAAACAAAAAAATGCTTCACTCATATTTCAATCTGAATTTACCACTTTACCGTGTCTTTTTCAATAAAGGAAATATATTAATACCAAATTGATACCAATTATACCTAATCTTTGCAACTACATTAGGGATATTATAACTAAGACAAGAGGGAGCAATCTTAGATCATCAGCGTTCAGAACCGTTCATTTTCGTGATCCAGCCATTCCCCGCCGTCTGATCCCACGTGGAGTGGATGTCCCTAGGGGACGCTCTTCTGGAAAACAAATCTCTCGTCTGGGGTTGATTTGAACCCGCACAGCCCACAGCCCAACTCCAAAGCTGAACCGTTTCAACCAGACGCAGTCGGTCGATCCAACTCGGTCTCCCCTTCTCGCCTCTCTCTGCTCGCTCCTGCGCCACCGCCGCCACGTAACCCCGCCGTCGCTCCAATCGACGTCGGCGAGCACGCAGCCGTGCGCCTCTCTCTGTCCCGCACTCGTTCCACTTCGCCACGGCGCCGTTCGTTACCTCAAATGCCTCTACCTCCACGAACCCTAGGTTCGTAGCCCGACCTCACTAGCGTCTGCAGTTCTGCCGATGAGGCCCCTAGGTCTGGCCCGTATACTAACCTGGTGATTTTTTTCTCACACGTACCAGTTGATAGCACTTAATTCTATTTGCCTTGCGTCTTTCCATACATATGTACCTTTCCCCTTAAGATTGCAAATAATTAATCTGATGAATAAACCAAGACGGAGATCCTTGAGGCAACTGATGCCGAAGCTAATGAACGGAGTACAAGGAACCTTCCATGTCCAATTCCCTTTGCAAAGTAGGCCCAAGTTCCTCACTCAGAAAGAGAAAGGATGTCAATTCGATTGAACCTGATGCAGATATTGCAAACTTATCCATGTACCTGGTGTAAGTTCTCCTCCAGATTCTATAATTACCAGTTCCTGTTAGAATATATCCTCTACCGGCCCTCTACCGGTTTAGGGTTTTAGTTTTACTTGTATTACAAGTTGATGCGGCAAGTCGGTTGTGACTTGGCCCATATATACTCCACCCCCTGTAATCTTTGTATTCAATTAATTAAGAGACAATTGCAAAGTTTACATGGTATCAGAGCCCTAGGTTTCCGCCCTCGGCATGGCACCGCCGCCGCTGCCATCCGAGTACCGCGCCGCCGGTGCCCCTCCTTCTTCCTCCTCCACCACCCAACTCTCTACTACCCTAGCTCCCCAAATCTCCTTCTCCGACACCATAGCCGATGTCACCCCCTTCACCCCCATTACTTTAGATCTAGCCAAACACAATTATTATCATTGGGTTCATCTCTTCGACGTTCACCTTGGTCGTTGCAATCTCCGATCTCACGTCGACGACACTGCCGTTCCACGCCCTCATGATCCTCGTTGGGTCAAAGATGATCTCGCTATAATTCAGTGGATCTACCAGCGCGTCTCCACCGAGATCTTCAACTTGGTGTTTCGCGACGCTGATACTGCCGCTACTCTCTGGGCGGCCCTCCGACAGCTCTTCCAGGACAATGTCGATGCTCGTGTCAATGGTCTCAACACCGAGCTCCGCAACACCGTGCAGGGCGATGCCCCTGTCGGTGTCTACTGCCAGCGCCTAAAGGCGATCGCCGATGAACTTCGGGAACTCGGCGATCCTGTCGACGACAAACAGCTGCTCAACGTTCTTCTTGTCGGGCTCAGCGAACGCTTCGAAAAGCAAGCCTCCTTCGTCCCTATGATGCGGCCAATGCCCTCGTTCACCGAGGTGCGATCTCTCCTTCAATGGGCCGATCAGCAGCAGGCTCGCAAAGATGCTCGCCCGCAGGTCATCACCGCCTCGCCACGTCCACCGATCCCTCCTGCAGCTCCCCTTCTGCCGACGCCTACGACTCCCCCGCCACCTGGATGGCGTCCGAGCCCCAACTACCGGGGAAAAACCCTACTTATCGGCCGCCACGGGCGGCCCCTCCTGCTCCTGCGCCTGCACCACCGGCTCCTGCACCACCGGCTCCTGCACCGCCACCACCATCGGCCCCGCCAGCTGCTCCTGCCTGGCGCCCTCCCCACGACCCATGGACGGGCCTTGTCCAAGCCTGCCTGTCGTGGTGGGTAGCACGGCATATCCATCAGAGACGGAAAAGAGTGTGGGGCAGGCGACGATCGGATGCTCGCGCGGGATTGGGCAACAAACATGCAAACACACGCTAGTTACCCAGGTTCGGGGCCCTCTTGGTGGAGGTAACACCCCTACGTCCTGCTGTTCTTGCTTGTATTACTTGATCACAGATTCAGGTTACAAAGGTTGCTCCTGGAGCTGTATTGCGGTGGTGCCGGCTTGAGTTGCCTAGCCGGCTGGAGGTGGAAGAAGGTGATCTACGTGTCTCTGTGTGTGTCTCTCTGAGAATCCGAAGTCCCCGCGCAGGAGGCCCCTGCACGCCTTATATAGGCAGCGGCTAGGGTTTTGGGTTACAGGGAGATTACATGTTTACCCCTATGACATCACTACGATCTGGAGCCGGCTGGAGCTATCTCATCATTACGTTGTAACGGTAACGCCCGACAGGGGCTGGATGACCCGGGCCTACCAGTACGGACCGGTCGGTGGGTAGAGGCCGGCTGCTCTAGCCGGACGAAGTTGCTGGAGCCGGACGGCGGGATCCGTCTGGGAGTGGCCGACTGGAGTCCTCGGAAGTTTTGGCTTCTTTCGGGTATACGGGGTTTATATCCCCAACACTAGCCCCCGAGGTCGTGGAGTCTTGCCGGCTTGCCGGGTAGACTTCTCGAGCTTCAATGTTTTGTTTGTGCCGCCGTAGTTGAAGTCGTCCGGCTCGAAGTCTGCCGGATAAGGTGATGGTGGCCGAGGGCGGCTCGTCTGGCCTGGGGTAGCCGGTCTCCGGTAGTTTCGATGTCTTGGGAATCGTGGGTCGTGACATACGTCATCCACGTATTGCCGCCTGGTTGTGATAGTGGTGTTCTGCCCGATGTCAGGGGCACGTCGCTTCGGTCTTCGACGGACTGGATCGTCTGCGGCAACTGCCTGTTAGTGGGATCGTCTGCGGATGGTGCGGCCTGCTCGCGCCCCACGTGGCGCGCTGAGCGGTGCGGTTCCGCCTGCCCCGCTTTTAACGGGGAAAAGAGGGGGAGGGTCCAGAGTTATCGTTCCCCTCTCCCGCTTCGTCTTCTTCGTCGGTTCTTGCTCCTCTCGCTCCTTGCCGATTTTTCCATCTCGCCGTTTCTGCCCCCGCCTCTCCCATCACGGGCAACAGATCTTCCATGGCGGGCACGGGTGCTTGGATGCGCTCCATCATCGATGATGAGTTCCTTCTGAAGCTTCACCGGAATGGGTCCCTGGGGAAGATGGGCGATGTGGAGGCTCGCGCCCCTCCCCCAGGAGAGACCTCGCCGAGGCCCAGACCGGGCGAATTCGTCATGTTCTACACGCATGTGGAGCGGGGATTGGGGCTTCCTGTCAGCTCGTTCTTCAATGAATTCTTACATTTTTATGGGCTGCAGCCTCACCATCTGGGGGCAAACTGCATCACGCAGCTGTCCTGCTTCGTCACGCTGTGCGAGGCGTATTTGGGCGTTTGGCCCAGCATGGAGCTCTTCGGCATGTTCTTCTTTTTGCGGTCCCAGGTGACCGCTGGGCAGCAACGCGACTGCGGCAGCGTCTCCATCAGCGCGAAGGGCACGCCGCTTCCCAAGATCCATCTGCCCGAATCTATCAAGAAGTGGCAGAATACGTACTTTTATGTTCGGAACGCTACTGAGGTTGACCGAGTCGGCCTCCCAGCCTTCACCGACTCGCGTCCGGCGGACAGATCTTGGAGCCGGAAGCCGGCGGTCGATGTGAATCTGCAGGGCACCTTGTTCGCCCGCCTGGAGCAACTGGTAGCGGACGGCTTGACGTCTAGGGACCTGACCCTGGCCTGGGTAACAAGGCGGATGTACCCGCTGCAGGAGCGCTCGCACAAGATGTGCTTCTATTCTGGCATCCGGGATCCCACTCGAACCTCCATGAATATCCCGAAGCAGGAGAGATTATGCGAGTGGGTTTCCCGTCTCATTACCGACAAGATTGAGGAGGATTGGGACTTCGGGCTCGATCCCTTCAACCGCTCGGATCAAGCTCCTGAGGTTAGCTTTTTCCCTTCTCATTCTGCTTTCAATTCCTTTTCCGGCTGCCGCCTGATCCAGCCGGCTCGTCGCATAGCTTTGTGAGCTCCAGATGGTTGAAGATTTTGAAGTAGTCTTCGAGCCTGATATCCAGGGTCCCCTTTCCGCGGAGCTGACGGCCTTGCTGGAGGAGGAGAGTGCCGCCGAGGAGCAGGCGGGTGAAGGTGCGAACACTGCCGCTGGAGGCGAATCCGGCGGCGATGCCCGTGTCGCCGCGGAAACACGCGGCGATACCACCGAGTCGTCTGGTGGAGATGCTGATACCGGCGGCGATGATGAGGGTGATGACGACGCTGCTCGGACTGCAACGAGCCCGGTCCCTGCCGCCGGCCCCGACTCCGACTCGGCAGCCTACAGGGACGAGGATCACGAGCACGACGATCCGCCCCCGGTTTCGTCGTCCCGTGGTAAGTCTTCTGAGCCCGGGGTCGCCGGGCAGGCTGACGATGTCGTGCGTGTGGTAGTAGATCTCTCCACTGGCTCTGAACCGGACTCAGAGGGTTCTTCCTCCATGCCAGCCTCCCAGCCGGCACCGTCCTCTCGTAGGACCAAGGCGTTGGAGGCGGTGGCCCGGAAGAAAAGGGATGACTCTCTTCCTCAGCCGGTCTTGAGGGAGCGGCGGTCGAAATCGACCGCCGATGTTGACGCGAATACAGAGAGGCGGTCGAAGTCCGCCGCCGACGTTGATGCAGACGCCGTGTCCCGCAAGCAGAGGGGCGCATTCACGAGGCAGCGCGTGCTGCCTGCCAAGAAACGGGCTTCTACTCCATCCCGGCCCACTACAGCCGGCTTGACGCCCGCCGGGAAGCCCACAGCGGAAGAGCGGGCGGACGCGATCGTGGCTGAGGCTTGGGCCGAGGTGGACGCCAGGATGGCGGGGGAGACAGGTGTCCCTGCCGGAGGGGCCAGAAATGAGGTGATTGGTCCTGCTTTAGGTGGTGATTTTATTTACGATTTGAATCCGGATGACTTGGAGAGGGAATTTTATGCTCGGACGGCGCAGGCGGTCTTGGCCTTGGGAGCATCTGATGCTGATTTAACTGTGGAGCAGTTGCTGGCCTCGAAGGAGGAGGAGAGGGCGAAGGCGACGAATGTGGAGAAGGCGAAATCCGCCGCCGACAAGGCCCGTGCCCAGGTGGTTAATCTTTCCCCTCCTACTGTTCTTGGTTATGACTCGGGTATCGTGGATATGGAGAAGGCTATTTACGCGGAGCTGGCGCAGGCGGACTCGATCCGGGCGTCGATGGACGCCAAATGTCGTGGTGGGTAGCACGGCATATCCATCAAAGACGGAAAAGAGTGTGGGGCAGGCGACGATCGGATGCTCGCGCGGGATTGGGCAACAAACATGCAAACACACGCTAGTTACCCAGGTTCGGGGCCCTCCTGGTGGAGGTAACACCCCTACGTCCTGCTGTTCTTGCTTGTATTACTTGATCACAGATTCAGGTTACAAAGGTTGCTCCTGGAGCTGTATTGCGGTGGTGCCGGCTTGAGTTGCCTAGCCGGCTGGAGGTGGAAGAAGGTGATCTACGTGTCTCTGTGTGTGTCTCTCTGAGAATCCGAAGTCCCCGCGCAGGAGGCCCCTGCACGCCTTATATAGGCAGCGGCTAGGGTTTTGGGTTACAGGGAGATTACATGTTTACCCCTATGACATCACTACGATCTGGAGCCGGCTGGAGCTATCTCATCATTACGTTGTAACGGTAACGCCCGACAGGGGCTGGATGACCCGGGCCTACCAGTACGGACCGGTCGGTGGGTAGAGGCCGGCTGCTCTAGCCGGACGAAGTTGCTGGAGCCGGACGGCGGGATCCGTCTGGGAGTGGCCGACTGGAGTCCTCGGAAGTTTTGGCTTCTTTCGGGTATACGGGGTTTATATCCCCAACACTGCCCGATGCCTTGGTTGGCTCCTTCTCCAGCTGGTGCACCGCCTTCATATTCCGGGACATGGGCTCCTGGCGTCCGCCCACACACCGGCTCTCCGGGCACACTCATGCCCCGGCCCCCTACGCACGCCTACTACGCTGCCCCAGCCTACTATCCCTATGTCGGTCCGTCGCAACAACCCTACCAGGCGTCGGTCTACTACCACGACGGAGGGGGGCACTTTCAGCCGCAGCTCCCCTCACCGATAATGCTCCCGATGACAGCCACAACAAGTGCCTCTGCTCAACCACCCACCTCGACGCCGAACTGGGATCAAGCTGCGTTTCTTCAGGAAATGAATAATTTTGCCGCCCAAGGTAACTCAGATTTTGATTGGATTTTTTATTCTGGTGCTTCTAGTCATATGTCTTCGTCGCGTAATATGCTGTCATCGTTCACTTCCTCTCCGTTTTCTTCTATTACTCTTGGTGATGGATCGTCTATCCCTATTTCTTGTGTCGGCCAATCTCATATTCCAACAAATACTAAACCACTTCTTCTTCGAGATGTCCTTGTTGCGCCTGCCTTAATTAAAAACCTTATTTCTGTTCGCAAATTCACTTGCGACAATCTTGTTTCTGCTGAATTTGATCTGTTTGGTTTATCTGTGAAGGACTTTCTGACCAAGGCGGAGATCGCATGCTTCAATAGCTCCGGCGACCTCTACTCCCTCCATGGCGCTCCCACCAATGCACCACCAACCTCCATGGTCGCCTCGGTTGATCTCTGGCACCGTCGTCTCGGCCATCCAAATAATGCTACTTTATCATCGCTCCTTAGTGAATTTGCTATCCCATGTAATAGAGATATTCATGATTCGGCCACTTGTGAATCCTGTCAGCAGGGCAAGCATGTGTGTCTCCCCTTTAGTTCTTCTAGCACCAGCACGTTTCCTTTTGAGTTGTTGCATTGCGATCTTTGGACCTCCCCAATAGAGAGTATATCTGGTTTCAAATACTATGTTGTAATGCTTGATGATTTTACTCACTTTGCCTGGACGTTTCCCCTACGAAATAAATCTGAAGTGCATAAAATATTCATCAACTTTCAGCGCTATGTATCAGCCCACTTCTTCCTCCCCATCCGTTTCATTCAAGCAGATAATGGCCGTGAAATTAATAATTTTAACAACCAAAATTTCTTTCTCCAACATGGTATTCTTCTTCGTTTTTCCTGCCCTTACACCTCTCCTCAAAACGGTAAAGCTGAACGCGTCCTACGAACTATTAATGATATTATTCGAACCATGTTAATTCAATCTTCTCTTCCATCAAAATTTTGGGCTGAAGCTCTCCGTACTGCTACTTATCTTCTAAACACTCGACCAACGAAGGAAAACCCTCACACTACTCCCTTTTACTCTCTTTTTCTTTCCCATCCCAATTATAATGAACTTAGAGTTTTCGGGTGCCTTTGTTTTCCCAATGCCTATGCCACCTCCATCAACAAACTCTCCCCAAGATCTACTCCCTGTGTTTTTCTTGGCTACTCTGACGAGCATAAAGGCTATCGCTGCCTTGATCTTCTTAGTGGTCACATTCATATCTCCCGTCATGTCACGTTCGTAGAACACGTTTTTCCTTACTCCACACGTACATCCACACCTGAAACCTCTCCTTCAAACCCAACCCCTCCTCCAACTCTTCTCAGACCCATACACTTAGCCACCGACATCCCTACCCCTACCTCTCCTTCGATCACCAAAACCTCTGCCGCCACTCCTGCTGCGGCAGCCTGCCGTGGCTCCAAAGGCAGCCTGCCGCCGCACCAGATCCACCTCCTTTTCCTGCCGCGGCAGCTTCCCCTGCCGTGTCACCAGCCGATGAACACTCTCCTTCTCCTGCCCCTATGCTCCCACCTAAAGCTATTCCCATTGTTCCACCATCTAATGCTCATACTATGCGAACCCGTGCCAAGTCTGGTTTTCGTCTACCTTCATCTAAACTAACTCTTTTTGCTAATCCCACGATCTCCCCTATTCCCAAAACCTATAAATCCGCTCTTCTAGATCTGAATTGGGCTGCTGCTATGAAAGACGAATACAATGCTTTAATTGAAAATGACACATGGCAGCTCTTTCCTCCTCCTACCAATGTTAACATTGTTTCTGGAAAATGGATCTTTCGTCAAAAGTTTCATTCCGATGGCACGCTTTCTCGCTATAAAGCACGGTGGGTTTGTCGTGGTTATTCTCAGCAACACGGTGTCGATTATGATGAAACCTTTTCTCCCGTTGTCAAACCAAGTACTATTCGCACTGTCCTTAGTCTCGCAGTCTCCTTAGTCTCGCAGTCTCTTCCTCCCGGCCTATCCATCAACTCGATGTCAAAAATGCCTTTCTCAATGGAACTATTCAGGAAACAGTCTATTGTCAACAACCTTTAGGTTTCGAACACTCCTCCAACCCTACTCATGTGTGTCTCCTTAAAAAGTCTTTGTATGGTCTTAAACAGGCACCACGTGCTTGGTTCCAGTGTTTTTCCTCTTTTATTCAAACTATAGGTTTCACTCCATCTCCCTCTGACACTTCTCTCTTTATTTTTCATCACAACTCTAATGTAGCCTATCTTCTCCTTTATGTTGATGATATCATTCTCACAGCCTCTACTCAAACCTTTCTGGATCATATTATCTCTCTTCTTCGCACTGAATTTTCTATGACTGATCTCGGAGTTCTCTCTCATTTTTTAGGCATTGCCGTCCATCGTAACACCTCCGGTCTATTTCTCTCTCAACGACAGTACATACTTGATCTTCTTTCTCGGGCTGGCATGATGGATTGTCAGCCATCTCGTACTCCTGCTGACACCACTGTCAAACTTACTTCTGATGGTGATTCTTTTCCTGATGGTACTCTCTATCGCAGTCTTGCCGGTGCTCTTCAATATCTCACCCTCACACGGCCAGAAATTTCTTATGCTATTCAACAAGCATGCCTCTATATGCATGATCCTCGTCTTCCTCACTTCAATCATGTTAAATGTATTCTTCGTTAGCTTAAAGGTACTCTTGACCATTGTCTCCACATAAACATCTCCACTCCAAGTACTTTGACAGCATATTCCGATGCCGACTAGGATGGTTGCTCAGATACTCGACGATCCACTTCAGGATACTGTGTTTTCCTAGGTGACAATTTGATTTCCTGGTCTTCTAAACGTAAGCTGGCGGTTTCACGTCCTGGTCATGTTGCTTAGAAATATTCATAAGACCATCTGGCTATGTAACGGAACATGATTGATCAATTTCTCGGTTAGCAAGTTGCATAGTAGAAACTAAAATAATGACAGGTCGCATGTTTGGGATACAGTTTTATCTTTCAAGGCGACAATATTTCATTCCATTTATTCAATTTACTCAAATACAAAATACACTCCAACCATATTTTAAATGTATTAACTTCCAAGTCAAGTTAAACTTTTATTATCATTTGTTCATGACATTCTAAATTCCTAATGGATGGGCGCGGCAACGTGCGCCTACATGATCTAGTAATGTTAAGAACTAGTCGATACATCAAGGATGCACACAACCAAAAAAAGTGAAAAAGAAATTGGCCTCGCCAAAACAATCATCAACTCATAGCAGCATGAAACACTACACTCCAAAGCATTGATTTTGAGGCACACCGGTGCCACGCACACAGTTGTGACATACATCAAGGATGCACACAACCAAAAAAGTGAAAGAAATTGGCCTCGCCAAAACAATCATCAACTCATAGCAGCATGAAACACTACACTCCAAAGCATCGATTTTGAGGCACACCGGTGCCACGCACACAGTTATGACATGTACATATTTACGCAAACGAAACCATGTTTGCACAACAAGCAGTGAAGCATCACCCTACTACTACTGCGAACATGCCCTGAGATAGCTGCGCTATTAATGTTGACATCACCACGCCAAAGCGACTTGCAAGGATACAATTTTCATTGTTGTTCCCCACCTCCGCCAGCACTTATAGGCCGGTTTCGAACTCATAATGAGTTGTTGACATGGTGTTTTCTCATTCGAATCCTTGCTGGATTTCCCTGCCTCTTTTAAAGGGTGGAAGGCTAATTTTATTCTAGATGTCACCATGCTTAAGCATAAGGTGAAAGCTACTGTTGTTCCTATGTTTTCATTACGGATAGATAGGCTGTTTTGATTCTCCTTGTAAATATGTAACTTTGTAAATATATTTGGCAATAAAAGGCTGGGGGGGTTGGGGGGGGGGGGGTCCCTATAGTACATGTTCAAAAAAAATTAGCCGCTTCCGTGAGCACCTTTGTAATTGCAATGGTGAACTTGCCATGGTCGGCGTGCCCAATGGTGGCTACGAAAAGTGGGGCGTGGTGCGGATGGAGGCCGTCGTGGACCTCACCTGGGAATGCAGCCATTGCGTGCCACGAGGAAACTATGGGACCACAAAAGTGCCCACTCCCTAGCGTTGTGAGGATGGACCACAAGCGGATCGACGACAACCTTCACAGGCAAATCAGCGTGCGACATACCAGACGTGCATCATGCATGTTGCACCTGTTTCTTGAGTAGTGGTAACTGCTGACACGGACGTGCAACCCGCTGGACCTGAATCACATGATCATCAACTGCCCCAAGGGGTAGATGAGCCGTGCACATCGAGATCCCGCGATAGTAGCACCTTCAAGATTTGGAGATGTCCTCGGTACGTGGCGATGGTAGCACTGTGTGTCTTCATCTTTGTTGGTGCTCTTCGAGTACGGAATCTCAATGTTTAGTGTGAGAACCCTAGGTATGATCTTAATTGGTTTTACTGACAATGTCGTACATTTGTCGCTTCCTTGTTGAAGACATTGTTTGGAGAATTCAGACTCTCTTTAGGGTAAAACCCATGACCTGATTGGATAGGGTGCCGATGGTGCTTGTGCACTATTCCCTTCCTGTAGACATCATTTTTGGAAAACTTATTATACAGTTGGGTGTTTTCTTTGGTGCTGCTGTTGCGAGTCGTTGATTATTATATCAAGGTTTTTTATTAATATTTTGCTTGTGTGCATCCTTTTTTGTCTATCCATGCTTAACATTACGATACAGTCATACCGAGGCTAAATATAAATGGTATCTTCTAAATATTATATTCGCTTCATAAAAAAAAGAGAGAAACATGGACTAGATTGGTTGGCCGCAAGAAGGAGCGCCCCGCCGTCCTCTTCTTCTCCCTGAAGAACGGAGATGTGATGGTCCTTTCGTTGTTGCTTGATGGGTAAAGTCGAATCGATCCATGGAAGGAATATATACTCAGTCACTAGCAGGTGATAGCTAACACGATGTGTCTGGGCCACTGCCCGAGGAGAAACTTTACAGTGAAACATATGGCTCAACCAGCTCCCATACTCAGTCATTAGCAGGGCAATGTGACAACATGAGCGTTTTCAGTTAGTAGTGTTCGATGAAGCCTCTGTCTAAGAGCATCTCTAGCAGTGACTGAAAAAGGACGGAACCGAAAAAATAACCGCCCGATACGGTTCTGGAACTGAAAAACGAGACGGAGCAGCGACCGAAAAAGTGCGAGGTCCGAAAAATGTTTTTCGGGCGCCCGAGAAT
Organism: Puccinellia tenuiflora; assembly: GCA_012064385.1. Lineage (NCBI taxonomy): Eukaryota > Viridiplantae > Streptophyta > Magnoliopsida > Poales > Poaceae > Puccinellia > Puccinellia tenuiflora. The sequence continues at coordinate 606,000 of QRDG01002320.1, read as the reverse complement.
TTTCCACTCCGAACCGAGTATACGCAGGTTTCCGAACCGACGGTGCCCTGAAAACAGTGCGAGGCATTGGCGGGAGGGACATTTCAGCTCCTAGCCTCTCGTTCCTCCCCCCCCCCCCCCCCCGAGCCGCCGCCGCCGCCGCGCCCGCCGCCCTCGGATCCGGTCGTTTCCCCGCCTCCTCTGCCGGCGAAATCACGCCACGAAGTCGCCGCCGCGCCGGGTCCAACTCGCCCCCCACCAGCAGCGTCGCCGGCCCAACCTCCGCCGCCGCACCGGATCCGTCGGTGAGTGATGTTGCGCTCGTTTCCGGTCGATTTTCCGATGTATTAGATGTATAAAACACGAACCGAGATAAAAAAAGATTTTGTGCCTGTCAGACAACCTATGAGCCACCCCGGTGAGAGCTTAGCTCAACAGGAACGATCCTCTACAACCATGGGATCAGCAACTCTGATGCCAGGCCGTTAATCACGCTCTGGCCCACAGGTCATAGAGTCATCAACCAAGCTTTAGCGCTTGCCTCCTTATCAGTCAAGGATGCAACGGTACGAGCCTATAGGAAAGATCCTGTTCAAGTAAGGTCGTGTTAGCACCTGCGGGTCTCCCTATTTAAACCGGTCTTGCTCGCCCTAAACAGCCGAGGTGGTACTAAACAAACTAATACACCTCTGTTTCCTGCAGAAGCAAAATGCTCAGCGTTAACGCGTAATGGCCGGCCCAATATGGTATTATGGTCCGGAATTCTGGCCTTGGCCTTGTTGTTCTTCCGAGCACGATGCTTTGCTTCTTCTCTTCACATTTTCCGCCAACAAAAGCTTCATTCTTAACGTACGGACGTGTACAGTGACCTGGAATAAGGCACCAAAATTCAGAAAGCAAAAGAATTTCACAGCGAACAGAGACATGTCCTGAGTGCTCGACAGCAAGCAGACGCCACGGAGCAGAATGATCTTTCTTCGACAAAAAAAAATCTCAATCCTGGCTAGACTTACTAAGTAATCTAGACAAGTTGTCAGGTGAACTCGGGCAAAGGCACTTTCGAACACTGATAACTGCCAACGCTTGTTCATTGTGTGGCTGAATGATTCACAAGATAACTAGCTGCAGATTGAAAGCGGTAGTATCTTTTGCTAAAGAATATAGATGCGAGACTGCATTTTCTACGTAAGCCTAAGAATTTACAATTATTTAAAAAAAAGGACGGAGAAAATCATTCAGGGCCCGTCACTAGTAGGAAAACCCTCTTTAGTGGCGCACCTATTTAGAATTCTGTGGCGCACCTGTGGCGCATGGTGGGTGCGCCACAGAATCGTCGCCACAAAAATATAATTCTGTGGCGCACGCCATAGGTGCGCCACAGAACAACCACTTTTCTGTGGCGCACTCCCAGCCATGCGCCACAAAAGCCCGACCAGGCAGCTGGTTGCCATCGTCCTCAGCCAGCAGTTGCGCGGGGAGACGGAGGAAGACGAGTGCGGGACGGAGAAGGCCGGCCAGGGCGGCGAGCGAGAGAGGTCCCGATGCGTCGCTGCTCGATCTGCTCTGGGAGAGCAGCGGCACATCCCCCGCGCGCCCCTCTGGTCCTCTGCTCCGGCGCCCGGCAGCGCGGCGGCACTGTGGCAGCCGATGAACGCGGACGCAGACGGCAGGTGGCGGCGGCGAATCTGACGCGGTGGTGGGCGATGGCAGTTGGCGCGGATGCGGAGCAGGAGGCGGCCATCGTCAGCACCACAGCCTGCCATGATGGGCAGCAGGGTGTCGGCAGTGCTGCTCCGGCGGGGCAAGGACCAGGCCTCCACGCTGATGACGATCCGTCGCCTCCCGGCTCCGGCCCCCGCTCTTCCTAGGGTTGGACCGTGCTCCTGCGGCGGCGGGCCACCACCTCCTCCCGCCGCCTCAACCGCGATCGACCGTTGGAGGGCCGCCGGACAGAGAGATTGAAAGAGGATCAGAATGGAAACTCCCGCGTTTGGCACCTGTCATTTCATTTCATTTGCACCAAATGAAATGAATTCCAGACAAATGTCAGGCTTAGGGACAGAAATTGACTTAACATAGCAAAGGCATTCTCTGGAATTCCAAATGAAATGACATTCCAATTCCATAACATCCAAACAGGTTAAGTATGGAATCTGAAAATGAATTCCATACAAATGATGGTATTCAAACGACCCCTCAGTGAAATGTATATAACATTTTCTATACACCTTCCCGTTCCATAAAATTATAGTTTACATTTTATGTATTAATTTTGTTCATTTAGTTAACATGAATTGTGTACGTGTTTTGAATACCATGTGGATGTACTTGCTCCCACCGTGCCCCGACCCCCCCCCCCCCCCCCCAAAAAAAAGGTGGCGTATAAACCGTGTAAAAGAGTCAACATTGTTTAAGTTTCAAATGAGATATATTTTTCTAATGTATTCATGAATTGTTTTAATTGTTCATATTGTTTCTATGACTTTAGTCATACTTAGTAAGTGTTGACTTTTTACGCAAATAAATTCATATTTATAATTGTGTTCATATATGTCAAAGAATATGTTCATATATAATAAAAAAGAGTTCCACTATTTTGAAAAGGTGAAAACAAAAAGGCGAACACTAAAAAAATGGAGAAAAAGGGAAAGTATTCATGCACTTAAAAAATTTATGGTATAAAAGTAAAATATAAAATGAAAATATATAAAATTATGTATTACCGAGAAATCTAAGAAAAGAATAGTAAGAGCACAAAAATAGCAAATGAAAAATATAAGACAATGAAGGAAACATCTAGAAAATAAAAATTATATAAAGAAAGAAAGGAACATGAAATAGCACATTGAAAAAGTAGCAAATGTGAAAGAGGGGGATTTTTTTAGGCCAGCCCAACTTGAGAAGGTGAAGACATTTGAGACTCTCGAGCTTGAGAAAGAGAAGGCGAGGATCACAAAGGAGTCTAGAATCATCTTGCAAGAGACTGGACTCATGGACGATGAAAGGAAGAAGTGGTTCTTAAACAAGTTCTCGCCCGTTGACAAAAGGATCATCCTAAAATGATCATCGAGATGGTTCTATTTGTCAACCTTTCAGGCTTGCTTCTCCGGAACCAATTGTCGAAAGGATTGAAAAAAGTCAGCCATTCACAACCACTTATGCAGGATTTCTCGAAAAGTTAAGAATTAGTAGTTTAGAAGAAAGAGATCAACGAGCAAACGAATTATTAATTGAATTGCTATTTTTCCGATTTGTGTTGAATTCATGATGAATTGATTGTGCGTTGTGGTGATTGGCGTGCATGGGTCTGCATGTTTTGGAGGGGTTGAATGTGGGGATCTCGTTTTCTAGGCGGACAAATGAGGGGTGGCCGGCTCCTGTTCGCGAAAATATATGGATCAAATTTGTCTAGTTCAATCGGAGATTTAGCAGTTGGCGATGTGTATTTGATGCAGATGCCAGAATTTTTTTTAAAAAAAATTGTGACATTGTAATATCTGGTTATCCAATAAAAATAGTGATCGGAGGCTTCAAGTCTCTTGCTAGAAAAAAACCTACATTTCAAAACAAGACAGCTCGTTGCGTACAGTAGCCGTCACTTGTGAGATAAATTTGCACGCTTTACGTCGCCCTGGCAAAGTCACAGGCCATATGTGTCTTCTTTTCGGTGCTACACATGCGGCACTTGGCACAGAGCGTGCCATTCAATCGCGTCCACATGTCCCCACGGTCCTCTACCTCTACTCCTCTGAAGAACAAAGATGCGACGGTCCTTTCGTCGCTGTTTGATGATGGGTAAAGTCGAAGCCGATCAATGGAAGGAATACTGTCTGGCGGATGCCGAAAAGAACTCTCTAGGCGACTCTTCTCTCCCCTGTCTCTGACACTTCTAGTAGCTTCCCCCGCCGCCGGCAACTCACCGCCGGTTCCATCGCCGCCGTCGCCAACCTGTTCCCCTCTCCATCTCTCTCTCTCCGCACCCCCTCTCAACATATTCCGCTCTACATCCCACTCCTTTTTCCCAAATTCTCCGTATCCTCAACCTTATCCGCTTTGGTAAGCTTGCTCTCAATCAGATTCCTTCTCCACATATCCCCTTAATCCCCAAATCCATGGAATCCTCTCCATCTGAAGTCTATCCACCCCCCATACCACATCATCATCCACCTCCACGTCCCATAGATATCACTTCAGCTGACAATAATGCGCCCTCCTCTCCGCGTAATCCCTTTTCGTCCTATTTGAAGGAATCCCCTCTGCCATTAAATCCCAACAAACGTTTCCTTCACACCGGAAATCAGATCATACAGAGAAACAAGGAGCTACACCAAGCAAAAGAAAGATTAGAGCATCAACACTCTTCAGGAGAAGAGGTGGACCTTGCAGCTATTATGAAAAGCTTGCAAATAGAGATTCCAGAAGAAATCGAAGTAGGATATCAAGGAGAAGAGGCACACAAGCAAGAAGTGAATTCACCTTTCAAGCTTCTGATAAAGGTTGCTAGCTCGTCAGGTACGCCTAGGAATATCCCTGTAAAGGCTCTGAATAAAGCAATGTCCAGTGCATGGAGGGATAAGTACTGGTTTATAGATCAAATTAAACCTGCACTGTATATAGCTTATTTCAAAAGTGAAGAAGCTATGGACTTTGTTATTAAGAAGCAGCCTTGGTCAGTTGAAAGTGACAACCTTCTGTTAGAATGGATCAATCCAGATGATGAAGATAGAGATGTAGAAGAGTACCAATTCAAATACATTTATGTTCCCATTAAAGTTTTTGGTGTGCCTGAAAGATTCAGATCTCCTGATCTAATGAAATTTGTCATAGATAAATCAGCACAGCCATCAGATTTGCATCCTCCACCTGATATCAGTATGGTGTCTAGAAAAGACTATATTCAAGCTTATGCGAAAATGGATATCTCAAAACCAGTGAAGGATAAAGTCAAATACTTTGTGTCACCAAAGGATCATATCTTGTTCTATCTCAACTATGACAAAGTTAAAAGAATATGCACTTTCTGTGGCATGATGTTCCATACAGTTCAGAACTGTCCAAACAGAGGTAAATTGATTAGGTATCTTCAAAGTATCAAAGCAAACACAGCTGATGTTCCATTTGCAAACATTGGAATATGGACATCACAAGCATGGAAGATACCAGATGAAGCACTTCAACAATCAAGTATGTTGGGAAGGGAAATAAAGCTGGTCAGCGCTGATAACACTAGCCAGCTTAGTGCTGCAAAGCTCAAAAACTCAAATGAGCTTTCTACTCAAAAAATCGGTTCAGGAAGGACTGACCTTAGTCTCATGCAGTCAAGCTTTCAGTCTAATCCGGTTCAAAATGCTCAGCTGGAAATGGATATCACTTCGCAAACTGTTGAAGATATCATTTCTAAGAAGCAAGAGATAGGATATCATTGTTCTTTTCAGAAACAGAAAAGACAAGCAGAATCAGATCCTGAACCAATGGATGAAGATGGAGAAAATCATAGACATTCAAGAATTAAAATCAATCACATTTCGCAAGAATTTTCACCCGAAGCCAGTAAGTGTACTAGTCCAGTAACAAATCAAGATAGAGTGTATTGGCCTTCATCAACTCATACTCATCAAGCAGCGACAATAAATGACAAGATGCAGAGTTCAGCCTCAACTCATGATCAGATCCAGCATAATAATCTGCAGAATTCAATATCAGTTTATGATCAGATACAGCAGAGCTCTTTAACCTTCAATGAAGGAAGACCGAGCTCCCATACACCTGTAAGGAAAAAGTTTAGGCCACAAAAAAAGAGTTGCAGCCTAGAAAAAGTAAAACAAGTAAAAATCCCGACAAAGCAGCTCGTTTCAGATAGAAGCCAAGTTGGGAATCTTTCTTGTCCTAATAAGGATGATCATCTTAATTGGACAGTGAAAGAAATAGCTCAAGGTTCAGACCTTTACCACAGGGATCTAGAAAACAGTCATGGAACAAGTTTTTTTACTGGAGAAAAGGAAATCGCAGAAGAATTAGAACAGGCAGCGGCGCCAGCCTTTAAGGCGCCACGGGCGCAATGAGTCTCATAAGTTGGAACTGTCAAGGTGCAGGCAAGAACCTTGACAGTAACAAAATGACATATCTTGCCAAGTTGATGCGTTCTACTAATGCCAAGGTGACCTTTGTCTCGGAAACTAAATCTTCCAAATTTAATAAAAGTCAATTATCTTATCATTTTAACATGGCCAACAGCTTTGTAGTTCCACCTGAAGGACGTGCTGGAGGTTTATGGCTGCTTTGGGATGATGACATCGAGTTGAAGATCAGAAGTGCAAACTCCAATTTAATCCTTGCTTCTCTTGTAATTACCTCTACTAAAGAGGCCTTTTGCTTAGTATGTATATATGGTGACCCAACTCACTCTAAAACTAGAGAGCTGTGGGAACAAATATCTACTTTTGCTGATGAAAACCTTGGGAAACCTTTATTGTGTATGGGAGACCTGAATGAAATGTTATATTCCCAAGAAAAAAGCAATGCAAATCATGTTAACCATACTCGCTTGCATCTGTTTCGCTCTCTTATTAAAAATTGTGGACTTTTTGATTTAGGTTACAATGGACCAGCATATACTTGGTGCAATAAAAGGTATTCCTCCAAACCTCTTTATGAAAGACTAGACAGATTCCTAGCAAATGCTGAATGGAGTAGTTTATTCCCCAATGCAAATATCTACAATCTTCCTATTTTACAAGGTGATCATGCTCCTATAATGGCAGTTCTACACTCTAAATTTAAAAGGCCCACTTATCATTTTAAGTTTGAGAATTGGTGGCTTCTTGAGGATGATTTTCAGGAAACAGCCATGCAAGCTTGGAGGAAATCAAAAAATCAATCCTTTCCCTCAAGAACCAAACAATTGGCAGGAGCTCTAAATATTTGGAGGAAGAAAAAGAAGCCATTGCAAAGCATGCTGATGGACATAGAAGAGAAAATCAAGAATATTCAAGAGAAGCCAATTCATGAACAGGATCATAATGAGGAAGAGAAGCTGATAATCTCCTATGATCAAACTATGACAAGGCTGACAGAATATTACAAGCAAAGAGCAAAAAAGAACTGGGCCACTAATGGAGACAAAAATACAAGGTATTTCCACAACTCAGTGATGAAAAGAAGAAGAAGGAACAGGATTGTTTCCATTAATAATGCTCAGGGCAATACTACCTTTGATCCTGAAGAAATAGCACAATGCTTTGTCGCATATTTCAAAAATATTTTCTCTTCTTCTTCTGATACCCTCCCAGCTCAAAACCCGCATGTTCTATACACAGGAACCATTCAAGATGAGTATACTAATTCTACTCCGGACAAAGAGGAGATCTGGGGAATATTAAAAGAAATGAGAAACGATGCTTCTCCAGGCCCTGATGGGTTAAATGCAGCCTTCTACAAAGCAGCTTGGAAGTGGATTGGAGACGACATAACTACTCTGGTAAAAAATCTTCTATCATAATGGTCAATTACCTTACCAGTTAAAGGAAACAAGTATAGCTCTCATACCGAAAAAGCTGCATTGTGCTCAACCACAGGATTTTAGACCTATCAGTCTTTGTAATGTCATATATAAAATTATTGCCAAATCATTAGCAAACAGAATGAAGCCTCATCTCCCAAATAGAATAATTGATGCTCAGCAGGCTTTTATAGAAGGGAGAAGAATATCAAATAATGTGATTGTGGCACAAGAAATTACCCATTCTTTCTCTTTATCCTCTTGGAAACAACAAGCCTTCATCATCAAAATAGACTTAGCAAAAGCCTTTGACAGGATTGAATGGGATTTCATTTTCATGGCTTTACATAAGCAAGGTTTCAGCGATCATTTTATAAAGCTTATCAAAGCCTGTATTTCCAATTCAAATTTTTCAGTTATAATCAATGGAAACCACTATGGTAAATTTAAAAGTCAAAGAGGTATAAGGCAAGGCTGTCCTCTCTCTCCTTACCTCTTTGTCACAGCCATCAATGAATTAGCAGTAGAATTACAAGAAGAGCTTCAAAAGAAAAACATCATGGGTATATCCTTGGGCCCAAATTGTCCTCCTATCTACTCATTGATGTTTGCAGATGATCTCCTTGTTTGTGGACAAGCAAACAAAAGGGAAGCTAGGACAATCTGGAATACTTTAAATACTTTTTGTAGAAAATCGGGTCAAATCCCTAATTGGTCAAAATCCTCAGTTCTCTTCAGTAAATATGTCACACAGTCTCAAAAGGATTGCATCAAGCAGATTTTCATGGTTGAAGAGATGGACAAACAATCTGTACATCTTGGACATCCTCTCATTCTTCCAGCCAAAAACAGATCACAGGCCTATGAATTTGTTATCCAAAAATTTAAATCTAAGCTCACAAGCTATAAGGCAAACAAGCTGTCGCATGCTGGAAGACTGGTGCTAATTAAATCTGTACTATCTTCAATTCCAGTGTACTACATGGCTAATATCCTTCTTTCAAAGAAGCTATTAGCAAAAATAAATGCAATTATGAGAGATTTCTGGTGGACAGGGATCCAGCAGGATACTAAAGCAAAGCCCATATATTTTAAAGCCTGGACGGAAATATGCAAATCCAAAAAAGAAGGAGGCCTTGGTATTAGGAACATTGAAGCAGTCAACAAAGCGCTTCTTCTTAATGCAGCTTGGAAAATAGTTACTACTCCAGATAGCAATACTACTAAAATACTGAAGGCTAAGTACTTCAGCAACACCTCTTTCTGGAGGGCTAATCCGAAAATGCCTAAATCAGCTTTCTGGACTTCTATTCTTAAAGTCAGGGATCATCTTTCAGAGGGTATCACATATCAATTTTCAAAAGGCAACACGAGCATTTGGGCAGACCCATGGTGTCCTTTTTGGAAAGACATATATAGTCATTTAAACATCCAAGATAATAATTTTGTCTACCCTGCTACAGTAGCTGAACTCTGGTTACCAAACTCAAAAAATTGGAATTTATCCCTTCTCACTACTCTTTTTGGAAGTCAAAAAGCAAATGAAGTGGCAAATATACCCATTAGTAATGACAATGGAAATGACATATTGATATGGAAGTATACACCTGCTGGTATATGTACAACCAAAAGTGCATATCAAGTTTTTAATCCATCTTTTTACGGACACAATGCAGGATCTCATCAAGTCATGTCGGAAAGAACAAGATCAATTCTTCAGGAAATATGGAAATGTAACTCCATTCCACCAAGAGTTCAGATATTTGGATGGAGATTAATGAGGGGAGTCATTGCCACAGGTATGAGAACAACAGCTAGATCAAAACATGTTGATCACAGGTGTGTTAGATGTGGTAAAAATGAGGATGATGTCCACCTTTTCTTTCAGTGCGAATTCTCCCAGGTGGTCTGGTTTGCTTCTCAACTTGGTCTCAGAGTAGAAGGGCTACAACCAATTGACAGCACACATATTCAGGATATCATTCATTTTATTCTAACCTCCTATAACAACAAAGAGGTATTGTCATCAGTTCTATGCATACTATGGAGTTTATGGAAGGCAAGAAATGAACTTCTCTTTAACAGAAGTAAATGTAGCCCAATTCAAGTGTTATATAAAGCTAAGGCTCTCCAAGCAGAAAAAGAGGTGAATCTTGAAATCAAAAAGCAAGGGTCAGCTCTCAAAAAAGAAGGAAATTTAGAGTCAAACATCAAGGACCTGGACTGGAATGAAGTAAGAGCACAGCCATATATCTATACTGATGCAGCTTGGAAAGGGAATAATCTCACTTCTTGCAAAGGATCTGATCTTAAAGAAAGGGTAGGTATAGGTATCTATTTTGAATGGATTAAAGATGATCATAAAGCAATTTATATCCAAGCAGTCTCTCATGCAAATTCTGCACTGCAAGCGGAAGCTCAAGCTATGGAAGCTGCCTCTCTTCTAGGAAGTTGTTTGCAAATGCAAGAGCCAAAATTCCTCACTGACAACTTAATTCTGGCCCAGGCGTTGAAAAAAGGGGACCCAACTAATCATCCAGGACATTGGACTATAAGATCTAATCTTCAGCATTTCTTTGAGCTTACTCACAGCACCAAGGCCGAAGTTTTCAAGATCAATAGAGATAAAAACTGTGTTGCTCATAAACTAGCACAAGAAGCTTTCAAAGCACAAAATTCAGAAGATTGTAGTTATACATGTAATAGTCATTCAGTAGATCAATGTCCTGTTATTGCTGCTATAAGCACCCAAAATGTGCAGCTTTGCACATTACTTTCTGTATCCTGTCTTTGAACTCTAATGGAATATAATTTTAGTTGTCAAAAAAAAAAAAAAAAAAAAAAAAAAGATCAATGGAAGGAATATGCACTCACTTGCTCGCCATGAATCCAGCATAGTGCCATAGTGGTGTCGCTTCAGAGTTTGTGCAAGAAAGATAGCTCGAGCTACATCATGGCAGCCGGCTGTGCAAAAGCAAGAAAAGAAAAGGCTTGGTCCAATCTGACCAAAGAGAGCAAGGTAAAAAGACGATTACATGACCCCGTGACCAGCGAGATATTCATGCTAGCTAGCTGATGCGTCCGAATTATTCTTTGCGGTATTGACCAGTCACTAGTCAGCTCCATGGCCTCTGATCAATGGTCAGTACTGGTGCCTTATCCTTTTGGGCCTTTCCTGCAACCAAGCAGTGCATCTACGTACTGCCACGATGGACCACACTTGAACTTGTACTACACCTCTACTTCCCAGCTCTGAGTTACTCCCTAGATTGACAAAGTAGTGGTGCTGGTTCTAACCTAGATTAGAGGACCACACTGCACTGACATTGAAGATTTTACATTGATGAACGCAGTATCAACTGAAGCCATGTCCTAGAAAGATGGAACAGATGTCCATTCCGCAGACGAATTTGTACAGAAGACACCAAGATAACTACACGGCACATAAGCAACACGATCGAAATTCACCAGACGAAGAGAGGCCTAAACCGACATACTGAAACGAAGAAACGAGCAGAGTGCAGCATCCGATCCATCGATCTCATGGATCCATCCTAATCGATTAACATTAACCGTCGGGCGACGCGAACGCGCCGGGTCATCAGCGGCCGGCGCACTCGGGCGGCTGGACGGGGAAGCGGTCGGTGTCGACGCAGTAGTCGTAGACGAGGTGGTGCGCGCGCGCCCACACCAGCTGGTGGCTCTGGTGCACGGTGAGCTCCTGCATGTCCTTCTCCTTCCACCAGTACCGGCCCTCCTTGCCCCAGGAGGTGCCCGTGCAGCGCGCCACCTCGCCGGCGTCCTCGTCGGTGGCGTTGGCCGCCCACGCGCACCCCTCGACGCTCACGTCCCGGAAGGTGGCCACGAACGGCGCGTGGGACCAGTCCGTCTTGACCAGCCCGCCGCGCGTGGCCCAGTCGTCCGCGTTCCAGATGGAGCTGTACACGGACATGGGCTGCGGCGACGGGAACGCGGACACGGTGGTTTGGGTGGTGGTGTTGGTGCCGTTGGGGTGGCGGTGGTGGCCCTTGGTGGCGGTCTTGTTCTCGTAGACGCGGATGGGGGTGTCGTCGACGAGGAAGACGACCTGGCTGGGGTTCCAGAGCACGGAGTAGGTGTGGAAGTCGGCGGTGGGGTCGAACCAGAGGTCGATGCGCTGCTCCCGGTTGCCGACGCCGTCGATGTACAGGTTGGTCTGAACCAGGTACGGCTCGCCGGTGACGTTGCCCAGGAACTCGAAGTCGAACTCGTTGTGCTTGTCCCCCGCAGAAGACAGCTGCACGTAGATACATTCATTCAGAGATTAGTTCGAAGCCAAGTGTGAAGATGCAAATACTACTAGCTGGTAAATCAGTTGGGGTGAGTAACTCATTCGTTCAGGGTGATTTGTTCTAAAAAGTGCCCGCTTTTAAGAAAGTTGTACCGTAGCTGAACCCGTTCACGTGCTGTGTTCTTCGTAAAATGGGTTCTTGGCAGCTTCCCCTGAAGCTGACAGACATTGCAAGCATGCCCCCGAGCTCATGCATCGATCCCTCCCCATTTTACCCGTCTTAATCCTAGACTAGATGGAGATTAGCATTGCAAGACGCATGTCTGAGATACTATTTGTTTCGTAATGCAGAATGAATGCGAGGGCAGGTGAGTTCACCCGAGCCGATCGAACAAGAAACTGAAAATGGCAATGCATAGTTCAGCAGCTAGCAGGGAGCAAAGCAAAGCGAGGCCTGCACTCACTCACATAGAAAGCTGTGACGACTCCGGCAGAGTCCCCCGGCACGAGCTTCAGATCGGCGGTGGCCTTGCCGTACAGGAACTTGTTCGTCGACGCGAATCCCCCTCCTGTCGAAGCCAAATGGAGAAAACAAGTGAGACATCAGCAAAAGAACTGAAACGAGGAGTGTTCGGTCTGCACTCTGTGAGCTTGGTTACCGGAGGCGCTGTCGAGGCGGAGCTTGAGGAGGTCGTCCTCGTACACGACGTGGTCGTTGGCCCAGCTGGGCTGCACCACGCCGTCGAACTTGCTCGCCGCCGCCGCCGCCGTCACGGCGCACAGCAGCAGCGCAGCCACTACCACGGCGAGGGACACCGCGTTGTTCCACGGCGCCATTGGTGCAGCAAACTCGGCAATCCTGCCTACACTGTAGTGGTGGCTAGTTCCTTCCTCTGTACTGTAACTGAGCTCGCCGTGTGAAGTGGTGATCGATTCCTTCGACTGGAACCAGCGTTATATAGGCGGGCGGAGGAGCTAGAGCTTGCGGAGGAAGGGTGGCACGTGACACGAGGGCGCCACGTCGGATGCCAAGGTAGCCGTTGGGGGCGAGGCGACCCCACGTACAGGTACAGCAGCGCTCTGATTTTGTTTGGCAACTTTCGCGGCATTGGCTCGCTCGATGCAGCTCTAGCTAGCTCCGGCGGAGCAGTACACGCATCATCATCATCATCACGATTCAGCAGTAGTACGATCGATCGTCTCCGCGCGCTGGCTACAGCTGGCTCGTAGTACGTGACACGGTAAAGAGCAAAGCTGTGAATGGTGGTAGAAAAGTAAAGACCGGAGTGTGATTCGTAGTACTACTAGTACGAGTAGGCTGTGTCAATGTAACGTCGAGTAAAGAGGTGACCTGATTCCCGTCAAGTACTACTAGTACTGGAGTACTACGCAGCGCTGCGGACTCTGCAGCTGCACAGCACGGCTTGATGGAGGGGAGGGCAGGCAGTGCTCTCTGGTGGGACACCGAACTACTCCGTACTAATTAAGGAGGAGTAGTGATTAATTAAGTGTAAGCTCTTCGCAGATGCAGCTTAGCTAAAAAAAGTAGTTAAGTGCTCCCCGATAGTAGTGACGTCAGAGCGAATTGCACTATCGTGTCCTGGAAAGTTGATTATAGCATTACTCTATGGTTAATCAATCCTATAGAGATAGATACCCGTGCTACTACTCTACTCCTGGACTCCATTAGGAACGGGTCCCCAGGAGGAGGCAGCCGGATGTTGGTTCCAGCTGCAAGTGAGTGAGAGGAGGCCATCTCTACTTTATTAGGCTCCCTTGTTCAGCTTGTATAATAGTGGTGGCACAGCATTTTTTTTACTCAAATTACAAAACATGTTTTACTTCGGACCGGCACTCACAGCTGTGTCGCAAAGCACGATGATTGTACACGCACACATGCACTGATGGGCCCTCTTCTCCCGCAACGGACAAAAACCTCACGAGGCATCATTCCGCGAGCTCTCTTCTTTTCGCTTTCGAGGCGCCGATGCCAAGGAGCATAATCCATCCTTGTCTCTCTCTCGACTCTCGCGCGGGGCGGACGTACGCCGATAGTATGTGCAGCGTCAGTGTCAACTTGGGTTGCACGCTCAACAAAGTTCCGCGCATCAACTTTACACTAATCAGAGTATCTTGCACCGCACAGACTCTGCCCTGATCCTAGTACCACTTGTGCTAATAGAACAACACGGATTTAGTACTAGCTTAAGCCATCATCAATCATCATAATTCATAACACTGTGCCGTCAGGCTCAACAATCTGATAGCATACCCGACCTCCAAAACTCTTCTTTGCTTGTTTCTCACAGCGCAACGCCACATAGGATGGAGAAAAGGGGAGACGTCACCCATCTGTTACAGCAAAGTCCAGTCCAGGAAAGTTCATTCATCACCGTCATACTTACTCCTATCAAGGACCAATTTGTGCAACTGATCACACATGGGTTTTAGAGCATCTCCACCGGGGGTCGTAATAGGCCCCTAAAGCTCCATTAGGGCCCGTACAGAAAAACAGGCCACACCCGGGTCGCAAAGCCGGCGCCTTGACGCGATATCGTTGGTGTGCTGCCAACACCGCAACGAGCTACGCCGGATCCAGGGGATCCAGATTGCGGCGGCCGACGACCGTCGTCCCATGACGGTGGAGGAGGCGGAGCAGCTCGTGCGCAACTACCTCCCTCTGCCCGCCGACCGTAGCCTGCCGGACGGCTGGCTGGTCAACCTGGACAACGTCCCGGTTGTGCCGCCCCTCACCGGTCATGCGAGGCTGGACTACATCCGGACGATGTGGGACTCGGATGCCGCCGGCGCAGTGACGGAGGAGGAACGTAGCCACGTGCCTCCTTTCAACGCGGAGGCGCCCTACTGGGACGTCATCGTGCGATCCGAACACGCCTGCCGCCTCCACAGCTTCGCTACCACCAGCCGCACTGACGACGAGCCGCCCGAGCTGACTCCCGTGGAGTCGTCCGACGACGAGGAGGCACCGCCTCCTACAAGCTGTGCCAGTCGTTAATATCGATAACGGCCAGACTGAGGGCTTTCAGGATTCTAGGCACGTGGTTTATCCACAATCCGCGTCGGTCATTAATATTGACGTAGCCGGAGATTTCAACTCTCTTTACTTAGAGATGCATTGTGATGAGCAACTCAGCCGGTAAGTGAGCATTGGCTCGATCAGTGCACCGGAAAAGTCTCTGAGTCTGGTTTTACTCCATGGCAGGCAAGGCCGGTGAGCTTATCGCCGGCCTCATCGGCCATGGGTTGACACATAGCGATCGTTGCCCGAAACAGCCACTTGACCAAGGGGTGATCCCAAAGCTCCTGGCCGGCAGGGGTTAGGGTTAGGGCTTAGATCGCATATATCCAATTTTATATTTGAAATTGTATCGAAGTTTGTATTTGAATCATATTAAATTGTATCAAAGTTTGTATTTGAATCGAAAATTGTATGGAAAATTTTATATTTGAACGAAAAACTATATTCAGTGTCCGGCCGTTTAGAGGGGTGCCGGCGTGGGAGGCAAAAAAAATAATACCGGACATGTCCGGCACCCCGCAATTGGACCTCCAAACGGGTGATGCCGGACATAATTTAGGCACTCTTGGTGGAGATGCTCTTACAGTCAATTTACAGATCAGTGCGGTGATGTCATCTACTAGTACAGTAGTTGCGATGATAGTAGTGGTAGCGGGGCTGCCTCTGTACCCAGCAGCAGCAGTAAAAGCTTGTCCTGTCCGGGTAAAAGGGAAAGGGCCAAAAGGTAAAGGTTTGGGGGTTTGGACTCATCTTTTCGGTCCAAACCAACTCATCCGGGCCCGATTCACTTTCCGTCAGGTTTATGAACGTTTTGAAATTTAAAATAGTGCCGTTGCTCCGCCAGTCTGTTTTTGTACGTATCGGCAGGCGCCGAGTACGCACGAGTACATGTGAACAGAAACACTGTGCTAAAATGTGTCTTGCAAGGTAGCGCTCCCACTCTATTCTACAAGCGCGACAAAATATGGGTGTACCTTCGTTTACAGTGAGATATATACACTGTGATGATCTCCATGGCAACAGTTATACGGCGCACCCAGCAGCTACTCCTCGTCACTGTCAAAGTTTTAAAATAAGGAGAATAAGGTCACGTAAGTGGGCTATTAAGATTTAAATAATATATTGTTGTTTAGTTGGATAAGAGAGAAGAGGAGAGAGAAGAGAAGCAGGCTCTTATGCAAAAGACAGCTATAGCACGTGATTCTAGGCATTTTGTGAGAGTTTAATGTGGGTCATATGTTAATAAAGTAGTATTTTTTTACAGCTAACTATTATACGTGTTGGCTATTAGATTGGCTATATATGACATGGTATTAACTTATAACCAACCACCGGCTATACTGTTAACCTAGCTCTAAAATAAGTAAAATAAGGAGAATACGTCACTGTCAAAGCATGGGAGTGTCTGAATCCAAGGGTCGCCCAATGGACGTGACCCTCTGCCAGATTCCGGCTCTGGACGCCGCAGCCGCGCCCATCCTCTTCTTCGAATCGGATTGGTTTATCTCCTCGTCTCGGTAAGATTTCCCCGTTTCTACCTCTCGTGGCAGGAGCAGTAGCTCGTGTCGCATTGCGCTCGTTTCATGTTGGATCGATCGATCGAAAGTGAGAGTCGACAGCGACGTGTGGGCGCTGCAGGCTGCAGCTTTGGCGATTCGTGCACGGTTCGTCTCTCTCTTTCCGTGACGAGATAATTCCCCATCGCGTGTGTGTGCACGTCTGGGCGTCCATCTCCTGCGCATTAAAACGCTCCGGTAACTTCCATACTAGCACGAAATTAACCATGCGACGGCAGCTTTGCATTGCACAGTCTAAGTTTACTTATGTTACATGTCATTTTTTTACTACCTCCAGATATGTTACATGTGATGGATGGCACGTTTCGATCGGCACTGGCGGTTTCGTGGTGGCAGCGGCATGACCTGGTTCATGCATCATGAGTGATGATGTGTGACGCTATGATGGCTTTTGGGATCGATCATTCATAACTGGATGTGCAGTGCAGTGCGCTGAGCAAAGCCATGAATGATCCTGCCTGGGGCGTGCGAAATTATTACCACTACTCCCTAGCCATGCTACTATGTCATGTCATGTCATATTGTCATATCACATCGCGTCTCACCGTGAACCATAATAAGCTCACACGCCGACGGCATTGGCTGGCCTCGCAATGAGGACACCAGCCAGGACGATGGAGAAGAGGCTCACAGCCTCCCCACACCATCGGCATTTGGCCTATAGCAGTAACGGCGACGACGTGGCACAATGTCATTGCCAGTACGCACAAATTCAAAACCTTGGAAGAACAAAACGGGTTTGGCTTGATGCTCATCATGCCGCGCGCCGCTATCTTAGCTCGCGACATCTTAGCATATCCTGGAAAAGTGATCAAATTCGAATATTTACGGTTTCGGTGATAAATACACGAGGCAAATCGGCCGGAAAATATCTCACACCTCCTGGAATATCATGGCACCCCATAGAACGAGTTGATTTTCAACGCTATTGTCGGCGCCGGCGACCCCTGAGCCCGATTCCACGATGAGGAGACTCAATTCCGACGTTAATCTTCAAGTCCCGAAGAGGAGAATCGATTCTGACCGATTTTCTACGAAATCGTGGCATGTTCGAGTACCTCGATGGCCAAGCTCCTCCATGGGAGAACCTCCATGGGAGTGGGCAGGGTCGAGGCGGGGGAGGCCAGCGCTAAGAGAGCTAGGTGAGGGCTTGATCCGGGCAGGGGTGGCCGTGTTCGCAACCCCATGGAGCACCTGGGAGGAGGCGGGTCCAGGCGAGGGAGGCCAGCGGGAGGGCCAGGCGTGGGCCCGATACGCGCGGGGCAGCGATGCGAGCCGAAGCGCTTCCTCCGGTGACACTCAATTTGTACGTACAGATTTACTCGTTCGGGAAGATGAAGAAAAAAAATGTTGTACTGTATGTTCTTAGGGGATCTCCCGGGCCTTCGCTATACCGTAAAATCATTTTCCGGTTCCACTTTTCCGAAATCTTCTAGAGATGCTCTCAGCATGGCAGTGGCCCTGCACGGCCATGTAATTTCGAGAAATCTGACTTTTTTTTTTGCATAAAATGGTTCCTCCAGATGGAAATTCGTTTTGCAACATGGGAGCATATGCTCCCGCAAGTCGAAAATGACATTTTTTGAATATCAAAAATTCCGAACAAAAAATCGTATGAACATCTCGAAATTCTTTGTGCGCATGCCAAGTTACACGCAAAACCGATTTTTTTTGTAAGCTATGTAAAAAAGGCAAAACGAATGGTTTGTGGAGAGGCTTTTCTAGCATCAATTTTTGTCTTTTTTACACACGACACAAAAAATATCAGTTCTCCATAAAACGACTTTGTGAGCTCATAGGACGTCGAGATGTACACTCGAAGTTCTTTATCCAATTGTTTTGACATCTCAAATATGTTTGAAATAATTTAAAACCGGGAGCATATGCTCCTGCGTGCCAAAACATCGCCCCCCTCTCCTAAATACTTTTAGCTAAATTGTGTTCTATTTTTGAAATGTCAAACATATTGGAGTGTGGGTAGATTGGTCAACGCCAGGCCATGATCAATGACTATATTGTCGGCAACCGAGCAAATGTCTTGGTGTTCCATGGCCAAACACCGGGGGCTATAGCGTGTGCCCCTTCACTAAACGACAGAGTAAGTAGTGTTTGCAAACATGTGTATTTAACATATTTAAGAATGGTTAGAAGAGAGAATCAATGTTAGTAGTAGGCCCGGTTCACTAGATTCTACCAGTGTTCGGCCCAATCATAGTCAAAATCTGAGTTTGATCCTAACTCAGAAGGAACGCTAGCTATATGCTTAACACATGCAAATCGAACTTTGTTTTCAGTGAGTTGGGCAGAAGGAAAAGATGCTCCTAGCTAAAGTTGTCTCGCCCTACTTCAAAACTATAGGGCGCTCGCTATGGCTTTCAATTGCTGATAAAGTTTCCACTAGAGTTTAATTTTGTTCGAAGCAAATAAGGCCATATCTTTCAATTTTGCTCCATTGTTGTGGTGGAGGCCTTCATGTCCAACCTTTTTCATATGGGATCCATTTCCTTCGTCCGATTTGTCATTCGACCAATCTGGGCTGTCTTCTAAACTGGTCAAGTCGAATTTCACTTTCCCTAGACTGCATATCATCTCTGATTGACTTGGGTTCCCACAAGGTGTTCGACCCATTGTTCATCGATGCCACAAATTACACTCTAGCCCTACACCCATCCTATTGTTCTGCCTCTCCCCACCTCTCCCTCCCTCCCTCCCTCCCTCCCTCCCTCTCTCTCTCTCTCTCTCTCTCTCTCTCTCTCCCTCCCTCCCTCCCTCCCTCCCTCCCTCTCTCTCTCTCTCTCTCTCTCTCTCTCTCTCTCTCTCTCTCTCTCTCTCTCTCTCTCTCTCTCTCTCTCTCTCTCTCTCTCTCTCTCTCTCTCTCTCTCTCTCGTCTTAGGCTGGTGCCAGTGCACCACGCACTATCGCCCGTGATAGCGCTGCCACGTCAGCTTTTTCTCCCACTCTCACCCCACTCTCACCACACTCTCACCCCACGGTGCCAGTGCACGGGCTATAGTGCCAGCTCTCACTCCTCTCTCCTCCACATCAGCATTTCTTTTTTCAGATTAAATTATTTCACTCGCTTTTCTTTAGACATTTAAAATAATGCAAGAAAATTATTTTATTCAATTAAAAATGTTACCGATTACATAATAATTAATAAATTGCATAATAAATTGAAAAAATTACATAATAAATTGAAAAAATTACATAATAAATTGAAAAAATTACATAATCTAGGCATTATTTTTTGCCCACAGATGCTGAATCAAATCTTGCTGGAGCTGTGTATACATCGGTGAGTTCCTCATTTCGGTGTCCATCTGAATCCTGGCTGCTAGGCTTGGCGGTGCATTGTTGTGTATCGCCGGGCCGACATTGGAATCAACTGTCTCATAGATGTGGTCCAAATTGGTACCACGCTCATCGTCGATGATCATGTTGTGCAGAATGACACAAGCACGCATGATCAACCCAAGAGTACGGATCGAGTAGGAGCGTCCGGGAACTGCTATAATGTTGAACCGAGACTTGAGCACTCCAAAGGCACACTCGACATCTTTGCGCCAAGCTGATTGAGCTTTTGTGAATAGCCGATGCTCGTCACTTTGTGGAAGAGTAACACCTTTCATGAACACCGGCCAGGAGGGGTAGATGCCGTCCGCAAGGTAGTAACCCCTGTTGTACTCGTGTCCATTCACCGTGAAGTTCACTATGGGTGCTTCTCCCCTAAGCACATCAGTGAACAACGGCGACTGATTGAGTACATTGATGTCGTTGTTGGACCCGGCCACTCCAAAAAAGGCATGCCAGATCCAACGATCGTACGACGCAACGGCTTCTAAGATTATGGTAGGGTGTTTGATGTCTCCCCTTGTGAATTGACCGGCATGCGCAACTGGGCAGTTCCTCCACTGCCAATGCATGCAATCGATGCTCCTTAGCATGCCCGGAAAGCCACGCTCCTCGGCTATCGCTAGGAGACGCTGAGTATCCGCGACATTTGGTCGACGGCAAAACTCATCCCCGTAACATGCTATGATGCCTTCACAAAATCTCTCTAGACATTCTGATGAAGTTTGTCTAGCTAGTTTGAGCCACTCATCTATCGTATCAGCAGCGGCTCCATAAGCTAACAAGCGCAAAGCCGCAGTACACTTTTGTAGGGGAGAAAAACCACGACGGTTGAGAGCATCAACTCTTTGGGTGAAATACGGAGAGTATTCACCCAATCTATCCACAATGCGTAGAAAAAGAGCTCGCCTCATCCGATACCTTCGCCGAAAGAAGCTCGGAGGATAAGTACAGTTGTCGGCGAAGTAGTCGTCGTAGAGCCGATCGTGGGCACCCAGACGATCACGCCTGATGAACCCTCGATGGCGTCGCGTCCGGGGGGTTGACTCCGCCTCGAGGTTGAGCATCGCCTCCTCATACTCCGCCTCGAATGCATCGATCATATCACCCTCCATTCCTTCGCTCGAATTGCTGCTGGACGAAGACATGGCGTCGAGAGGAGTGGAAATGGAGAGTGGAGGAGATGAAGTGGGGTGTGGAATGAGTGAGGGGGTGGGGGGTATTTATAGGGGGTTGTGGATGAAATTTGGAATTTTTTGAAAAAAAATTTCGAATTTTTGGAGGCTGCAACGGACACCTCAACGGCTAGCTGACGTGGACGAATCACAGCTCGCCACGTCAGCTAGCCGTTGCGGCTCCCGCCCGCCTCCCGCCCCACTACCGCCCGCCTACCGCCCGCTCCCGCCCGCCTCCCGCGCCACTCTCGCCCCGCCAGTGCGCCGCCCGCCTGCCGCCCGGCTCCCGCCGCCTTATCGCCGCCAACGCGGGCGACAGCGGGGCGGTAGCGGCCGCTACCGCCGGGCGGTGGATCCACCGCCCCCCGCTGCCGTCCCGCCCCACTACCGCCCGCCTCCCGCCTCCCCCGGGGCGATACCGCCCCTCCTACAGCCCGCGTTGGCACCAGCCTTAGTGATTTAAGTTATGCATGTGATGCTTTCACCCGGTGCAATAATTGGCATGTGGAGAATGGTTGTGTACTGATCGGGCAGTGGAAAATGTGTAGTGGCGGTGCATGTTCCCCTACACAAAATTATCAACAATAAACATTGCTATTTTGATCATAAACCCGTGATGGAAAATCTGAACAACGCAGTCAATGGAGGAGGATGGTGACGTGTCTTTCTAGCAAGGTTGGTGGAGGATGTGTGGAACTCTGCTTCTAAGGAGGGCGGCACCTTGATGGGATAAGGGATTAGGAGGGTGGGAAGGAGCTTATAGGAGTAGGATAAAAAAGTTTTAGGCGAGTTGGAAAACCAAATAAAGAAGGCTAGAAAAGATCTTGAAAAGTGCCAAAGGGGTCCTATTAACCAGGTCAGGGTTTCTTGTGAACATTCGTTGAAGTATAAGTATACCTAGCCATTTCTCGAGCCGGGCCGGGCTCGGGCCAGGCCAAGAAAAAGCCCGACGCAGAAAAACTAGGCCCGAGCCCGGCCCGGCCCGACTGTCGGGCCACAGAAATCGGGCCCGAGCCTGACAAAGCCTGACCGGTCTGGCCCGTCCGCAGCTATAAATGTGTTTCACGTAACCCCGAGCCCGGCCTAGCCTGATCGTCGGGCTCAAAATTCAGCCTGGCCCGATGACACCGTCGGGCCGGGCTGCCCATGGCCAGCACTAAGTATAAGATTAGCAGATTAGAGGCATAAAATACCATCTATTGGCTGCAACGGACTCATGCTAATTGGCTCAAATTTGGGGATCAAAATACGAGCTTTTTTCATGCTTTTGCATCACAAAGGAGAAGAGTGAATGCTATTTACAATTTGATGAGAGAAGGAGGTGGAGTAGTGGAGGGAGAAAAATAATTAGGGATTTTTATATCTAACCACTATAAAAGTTTGTTCTCATCAGCTGGTCCTATTAGTGATGAAATTCTTCAACTTGTGCCACATACTGTTGTTGTTGTAACAGCATAACAACGAGCTCGAGAGCCTTTCCCCTCAAACGTGCACTTCATATCCATACAAGCATCATGCACAAGAAGATTCGGAACAACCGGTAGACAATAGTGACTCTATGACACGAAAGCAGATACATTACAACTCTTATCAGAATAAAGATAGTGACTATTGCAAGTAGTGGTCACATGACCCAACATTACATCACTATAATAAATCGACTTATGCTATTAATATTGTAAGTTTAACAAAAATGCCTAAGGATGTTTTTAGATGAAATCCGCTTACCGCGTGGCATTAGCATGCGGGATGCTCAAGGGAGTCGTGATACTAGTTTGTCATTGGCGCCGGCAAGGATAAACCCACTATGTAGCAAAATCTGCAGTCTGAAGCGGCCGGGCGCAAGATCAAGATTGTTGTTTGGAGATTGTGTCATAATAACCCACCCACACGTACTACTATGAAACATCAAGAGAAGCTGAGTTGATCTGGACACGAGATGCCCGATGTGTATTTGGGCGAATAAAAACAGCAGTCATCTATTCCTGTAATGTAAGAAAGTTAAAGTTGGCGCAATCCTCTATTAGATGGCACCCGTTTATTGCTTCAGGCTGCCATCACTCCAATGGCGATGTTTGAGCTGATCTGTGCCTTCCCTGAACAACGTTGGAACATGGTCCTTCACCTTCTGGTGGACAAAACATAGCAAGAAGAATGCGCAGGAGAAGGATTGTAGTCAGGATGAGGGTGTACCACAATCCAACACCACACTACATATGGATCTCCAACAAGTGGGCACTGCGACGGATGCACCCTGAGGGACACCTGATGCTTATGTTTGACATTTGTTGTCGTGGACGAAGCCTCCTAGAGATCATGTCAAACTGAACTTTGATGCGGCCTTGCATCAGGACTCGGGCGATGGTGCCTTTGGTTTTGTCGCGAGGTTGTACATTGGGGACTTCATTGCATCCGCGCCCGGAAATCTTCATAATCTAAAAGATGCTTTGCAAGCAGAAGCCGGAGCGTGTGTCGCAGCTACATAAGGGGCAGTGGCCATTTGCCTGAACCGTGTGATATTTGATCTGGCGCCAATAGATGTGCTGCTTCTTTCAAGAATTTTGCTTGGTGTATCTCTCGTAGCTGTAATGGTGTGGCTCACTCCCTTGCTCACTATCTCCTATGAGCCGACTACGCTTGTACTGGCTGGGAGGGTGATGTCCCTGACTTTGTGTCTGATTTGGTTGCAAGCGATATTGGTGTGCACTCTGGTTAATGGCAATCCATTCCACACAAAAAAATGCATGCAATGAACTAAAAAAATTATATGGAGAAAACAACCACATAAAAGGCACTCTATCAATAGATACATGATCAGGTAGCTTATTTCAGTTGGCCAGGTGAAAACAAATACCAAACTAACGAAGTGCACAGAATAAGGAGACTTTTTACAAACCCCAACTCACATGTTGACTAGTCCTCCCTCCGTCCCAAAATACAAACACCTTTAATTTTTGTTGGGCAACAATTTACAAATTTGACTAGGATTTATACTATAATATGTCCATAAAATTTGTATAAATATATATGAGATGAAAGAATTTTGTAAGAGAACTGCAATGATACCACTTATACATTTCCAACTCATATAATTAGGTATATATAAATGGTCGTGCATCAACAATCGCGCAAAATAAAGCGCGCCTCATATTTTAGGACGAAGGGAGTACAATTTATTCAATGTAACATCTGTTTGTGTGGAAATACATACATGAATAGCTAGGAATCGCTCAACTGCAGAAATTTGAGCAGTCCATTTAATAGGGAACAATGGGATCAAGAATTTAACGCCCCTCTAGTGTTGTGATAGTCATGTCATTCTCAAAGCTTCCCAAGTTCCCATGCATATTCTCCTGTGTTCAACTTCATAATTCCGTAGTGTAAAATAAGCATGTTTCTCCGGGGTAGGAACCCTGGCTGTTTCGTTCTCTAACATGAACACAACGGAGACATCAGTGACCTAGCATCTGGATGGTCCTGAACACACAGGAGTCCAACGTTAACACATCGTAAAACTTCATGAAGTGGACAAACTCGCCACGACCAACGAGTCCACCAACCCTCTTGCATTTCCCTCAATCCAGAAGCCCCACGCCTGATCCAATGAAATCAATTTCTGGTCAGGTTATTATGTGTGTTTGAGCTGTTAAAATTAGAGTATTCGCAAATACTTATGTAGGCTATAAGGTTTGGAAAATCTATTATGATATGGGGTGAGCTGATCCTCAAGCCGTTGATAATCTCCAAGAGTAGAACGCCGAAGCTATAGGTGTTAGACTTCACAGATAAATAATCTACCATCGCATATTCAGGAGACATGTAACCACTATTTGAAGGAATCCAAGGAAAATGAATTGGTTGTACTGTAAGCATGCTGAGCGTTAGTTGGTGCATAAATTAATTAATTACTACGTTCAAACAACCCGGTTAGTGTTCGCTTGCTGCTTGTAACCACTCATTTCTCTGTCCAACAAGATGTTGGTCGCTTTGAGATCTTGATGAATTATTGTTAATCTTGAATCTTGGTGGAGATAAAGAAGCCCTCTCGTTACCCATTTAATGACCATGAACCGGGTCAGCCAATCAAGGACAGATTTTGTTGTAGTATCTCCAAAGATCCGTGCAAAATGAAATGTATTGTCAGTCATAGTAAACAACACTTTAGTTAATGTTATTTTCTTGACTTGAACGGAAGTATGTAAGTCAGAACATACCAACAAGGAAGGCACCCAGAGTTTTATTAGGTAAGTATTTGTTGATGAGTAACTTCTCATCATCATGAATGCAGTAACAAAGAACACTAACTAAGTTTTTGTGCTGCGATTTGGCAATCAGAACTACTTCATTCCTGAATTCCTCTATCCCTTGCCCAGAACCCATACTATGCCTTTTGACAGCCACTTCCTTGCCACCTTCGAACAGTCCCTACATGAGCACATCATTTTTCAGGTTAACAATAGAACACCAAAAATATTTCTTCCACAAAAATTGTGAAGCTAAAACTGTCATTACCTACTAAAATTTTCCGAAACCGCCTTCTCCAAGTAGGTTGTAACCAGAGAAGTTGTTTGTTGCAGTGAGAATGTCATCAAAGCCAATCGATGGAAGTTCTGTATCTTCTTTCCCAAGCCTGTCAGTGTGTTTTGGCTTATGTTTGTTCTGAACATTTCTGCTTCGTTTACCTGACATGTACTTACATCAATATTGTTTCAAATGAACTCCGAACTGATATTACTTTCTGAGGGAGCAAGGTGAATAAAATGTTGTTCTACCTCTTGTCTTCCATCCAATATACATATAATCAACAGACAAGCCACAACCGGGAGTACAATCTTAGTAAAACCATTCCTTTTTTTGTTACCTGTAGAATTGTCGTCCAAGAGAATAATGCCATGCATTAGTTGCAAGTTTCATATTAAACGTAAGCAATACAACATCATAACAACATCTCATGCAGTCTTGTACTGATGTATAAATATCTGATGACACCAAACATGTTAGTGTATAGGCTCATGAATATGTAACAGTTTACTTTGGGTGAATAAGCCAAGAGCATAGATGAGCCTGCCGCTGGGGGAGAGTGGTTTTGTTGGTGTTAGGCGATCATCACCTTTGCAGAAACAAATCAAGTACATGAGGATGAAAAGTCCAGCAGGCATTGGCATATGCCTGTGACGAGCAAATGGAGGTGAGAGTATATATGAAGTGGTAAAACTAAATACTGGAAACACTCGGACTTTTCTGTACGAACATTCTATTTGGCCACGTTTGCGATTCTGAGTCCATTAGTTCTAGTTTGGCCCAGTTCAGATAGCAGCTGCAGTAAATCATGGACAAATGATAGTGACACTATCAGGTTGTCGCTATACATGAATTTAATTTCAACCAGATTTTTCCCATGGTGTGTACGAGCCACTGTCAACTCCACTTGCTAGAAATGCATAGGAAGAACACGTATACATTATCAGGAACTTCTACAGCTACAAATGATGCATTCCCCAAAAATTGTTGGCCGACCAGTTCCGGATTGCAATTTTGCTAAAAGAACGGCAACGTGCTTTCCATCTTGCAATTAGCATAGAAACCCGATTGGTGGTACCATGCATATGGGTCGTATTAGCCCAGGACGAACACACACCTTCTATTTATCATAAAACAGTACATTCTTCTGTAATCTCACTTATTTAATCGGTAGCAAAGTTACAGTTACTCGGCTATCAACGTGAGATCCTAAAGCCAGCCAGCTAGCGCCCTTCTATCGCCGTAAGGCTGGCGACATTGCTGCAGTATTTCTCCTCGGTTCTGTGATTTATCTGTGCGAAATACATAGGCTGCTTGGGAATTGAGCGTGGCATGGCTTCATTGTCCAGCATGGACACGACCGACCCCATGAGTGGCCTACCACTGGAGCTGTCCTGCACACACAGGAGCCCAATGTGGATGCACTTCGACACTTCATCAAGCGAAGAGCTCCCCGTAACTGACGCGTCCACGAAATCCCTTGCTTTTCCATCTGCCCAAAGGTTCCATGCCTGAAACATCACGTCCAAGTTCGTAATTATATTTCCTAAGTTATCAGAATCTGAAACATTTCATAACACGTCAAGTAAGACTTACATATGATACGAGGTTTTCAAAGTCCATCACAAGATGATGAGGTGAGCTGATCTTCAATCCACTTATAATCTCCAGCAGCAAAATACCAAAGCTGTAAGTGTCAGACTTGACGGAAAAGATGCCCTCCATCGCATACTCAGGCGACATATAACCGCTGTTTGAATCATATTTCAGAAGAAAGTATATATGTGTAGTTCAGTTATTTCAAGCGCATAAATAAAATTTTGAGATCAAGAGCTAGGCCAAGAGTTACGTACTACGTCCCAACAACTCGTTTGGTACTTTCTTGTTGCTCGTTTCCTCCAAAGATCCTTGCCATTCCAAAATCTGATATTTTTGGGTTCATCTCTGCATCTAGCAGGATGTTGCTTGGTTTGAGGTCCCTATGGATTATCGATGTTCTCGAATCTTGGTGGAGATATAGAAGTCCTCTAGCTACCCCTTTGATTATGTTGAACCTTTTTGGCCAATCAAGCATAGACTTTCTTGCAGTATCTGCCAAGAAGATGTGCACGTACATGAGTGCAGTGCATCTAGTAAGCTGTTCAGGCAAACAAGTTTGTTTTTGTCAATTCAAGATTGCTTCTAGGGTATGTGATTAGAACATACCAAAAATAAACTTGTCTAGGCTTTTGTTCGGCAAGTATTCATAAACAAGCAGCTTCTCATCCTCATGAATAAAGCAGCCAAGAAGTCTAACTAGATTCTTGTGCTGCAACTTGGCTATAAGAACCACTTCATTTCGAAAATGCTCTATCCCCTGCTCAGAACCCTGGCTAAGCCTTTTAACAGCAACTTCCTTTCCATTTTCCAGTGTTCCCTGTGTCATTTAATCATCAATGAAATAAATTAACCAGGAGAAAATTATACAGATTTTCAAGTGCTGTAATTAATTGAAAAGGTCAAAGTTTTAAGCAACCTTATAGACTTTTCCAAAACCTCCTTTTCCAAGTATGTTTGTGTCATGGAAATTGTTTGTTGCAGTGGAGATGTCTTCGAACCTAATAGACCGGAGTTCCAAATTTTGATTCCAAACTTCTTGCGAAATGCTCAAGTGTCCCAAAACCTCTCTTTTCTTGTTTACTCGTATCCCTACAGATATATCAGTAACATCAACACTAAGCACTATTACATGAGCATCGTATTACAGGAAATTGGTATCCCATGTTCTACCTCTTAGCTTGCATACAAGGACAAGATATATGCATGTAGGGATGTAAACGGATCGGACCGGATCGGATTTTGTCGTTACCATATCCTATACCATATTTTTTCATCGGATTCGGACTGGAGCGGATAATGACCGGTTGCGGATTCGGGGTCGGATATATCATATCACGGATTCGGGGGCGGAAACGGAGCGGATTCGGTACGGAAAAATTTTAATCGGATATGTACGCGTATAAGTACATCGGCAAACCATACAACCAAAAATAATAGTTCAATATGCTAATAGGCTAACAAAGTTGTACTCCATAGTCATAACAATCACTATGTAAGTGAGTTTTTATTTAATGGACGGAATTTATAACTCACTAACCACTAATTATGTTCTATTAGGTTAGACGTTTCGGTAGAAAATCGGATTATTCGGATTAAAATCATCGGATAATCCTATTTAATTTTCGGATAATCCATATTTGGGGGCTATTTTCATACCATATCCTATACCATATCCGGTGTCAAATTCAGAATCGGATATCCTTATCCGTCGGATATCTTCAAACCGGATACGGATTGCTTAAAACGGTTTCGGAACAGGATTCGGTGCGGAAATTATCCTATCCGTTTACACCCCTATATGCATGTGAGTATCAGAAGGAATGATACAACTGGGAGTACAATCTTTAATACCACATGGACACCGCTCTTGTTGTTTACTGCAGAACTGCGTCCTGTGAAGAAAAAGAGTACTGCATCAAGATTCAAGCATAGCTTGTGAGAGTATGCATTTATCCTTTTCTCAATGAGTAAAATATATCGCTGTACTTGCATATACTGTAGGAGATATTAAAATGCATCTCAAATACAGATTTTGTTTCAAACAAAAAGATTTGTTGACACCAAAAATAACTGGCTAGCTAGTGCACAAACGTATGAGCTGAACAAGTAGCACACTGAGATGATTCTGGAAGAAATGCCAATTGATGAGTTTGTTCAATAATAATGATAATATGTCCCTGATAGAAAAGGTTTGTGTTCGTAGTTTCACGTGTTGCTGTTCCTATCAAGATCCATCGAGAGAGCTGACACAACATACATTTTAAGGCACAAATGTCACAGCAGGTCAAAAGAACAAAAGAAGACATGGAACCGTACGCACCAGGAGAGCCGGCAAGCCGAATGTACAGGTTGGTACTAGCTAAGCCGGGCGCCTTCTCTGAGTCAAGAAGCTCCCCTGTCCAGACCAAGCATCTTGATGGTCCACCCGTCGCGAGGATACTGCTCAAGTTGGTGTAAGCATATGCAGTACAGGAGCAGTTGCGATCACACTCAGCAGTGCACTCCTCAAGGCTTCTGTTCCTCATATACACAAACTTGTCAGGCACCTTCATCCCTGGCAAGGTCAAGAATTGGTCGCCGTGGCATCTCATCGCCTCCTTTCTCACACATCCTCTGGAGATGTTGGTACTGGAGACGTCCGCCGGCTCAAACCCATCGAGGCACCTGCATACGCCGGCGGACAGTACTGTGCTGTCGCAGTAACCAAACGGACCACATGAGCCGTAATGGTGGCAGCCATCACCTGGGAGCTGGAACAAAGCAAGCCATGACTGGTTAATCCAGATCCTGAGCATCACATTGCCCGTGTAGTCCAGCTTCACGTGTGATTTTCGAGAGTTGTTGTCCATATTGTACGTTATGTAGATCTCCTCCCCATCATCGACGATCTGGGACCACATGTATCCGTGCTTGTCCGAGGCTTGCGCACCGTTCCACAGCCCACTGCGCCAGTACAGGCTTGTCTCACGCCACATGAGGAACTGGAAACCCGTACTGGGGTCAACACTGAGGAAGAATTTTCCGGTGGATGGGTCTTGAGAGCCATTCCAAGCAACGATGCGCACTGCTGTGTGGGTCTTGTAGTTCGCCCAAATTTTGAAACCGGGGAGGATGGTGTCGGTCGGATGATCAAAGCTCTGCCATACCTGCGTGAAGTTCGGCGACTGGAGGATAAAATTTCCTGTGTCGAGCAGCAGCGCCACAGCCCCATCACCCTCGGTGGTGACGTTGTTTGCCGTCGTCCAAAGGATACGACCTTTGGAATCTGACAAGACAAGGTCAGAGCTGTTGGTCAGAACCAACTTCCCGGACAAACCGCCGCTGATTGGGTTGTCACGGTTGGCAACCCAGACATATGTCCGGTCCGGGATGTTATGGTACCGTATGCCTACATATGGGTTTGCAGTGGAATTGTCGAGGGAGAAGAAACCAAGAGCAAAGACGCCACCGTTAGAGACGAGCTCGTCGCCAGGTAAGAGTGGCTTTGCAGGTGTTAGGCGGTCATCGGATTTGCAGAAACAAATCGACAACAAGAGGATACAAAGGGGGAGTAGAGTCATGCTAACTTAGCTCTCCTGCGGATATGCTTGTGAAGAGTGGCACGAAAATGCTTTGGATGTTTTGCTTGGAGCCGAAACACCACTCCCACTTTTGTGATAGTCACAGCAGCATGGGACGAAGCTGGAAATAAATGGCACTGGGGTCATCTCTGTTCTATCTCTAATGCTGTGGGGGTCATTCTCTACAGATTTGTTATAGATTAGTAGTAATTAGTGTTATTCAATGAAGGAATTTCACAATTCCACTGGGGTCAGCTGACCCCAGCGCTCTAATGCCAGCTCCGTCCCGCCAGCAAGACCAGTTGGCCGGACATAATTTCAGGCTAACGACTCGCAACCATACATCACCGGCGTTGTCATGGGCATAAATGTGCCCCTTGTAGTAAGGAACTCGGACCTTGTGTAAGGTGCAGAAATATCCATCGACAAAGGGATTATATCCACCGATTTCAGCATCATTGCAGCGTGGGTTGACAAGTACACAAATAGACGGAATGAGTATGGTGTAAGGATCGGGTTACCATCAGGTGGGGCTCCGACGGGGTAGTCCGCGCGACAAGCGGGAGCATGGGACGAACGCCGACGACGAGCGCGGCGGGAATACCGAGCTGGAGCGGCGGGTGGGGGCGGAACTAGCTGAGGATGGCCGCGCCCGGCCGCTTGCTACGGCATCCTGGGACGGGAGGGAGAGCGGAAGGAATACGAGGCACCGGAGAAGCCGACAGCGACGGTGGCATGATTACTGGACCGGCGGCGGCCGCAGCGGGGAGTGCGGCGAGCCGGGAAGTCTTCAGTTGGCGAAGGGGAATGGCCTCTACTTTCTTGTGGGCTGTATAACAAGCGTCCAGGGTTACTTAGGCTAGAGGCCTTGGGTAGTTGGTAGTGGACTAGTGGGCTAGGGAAAAGCGTTGTTAGCCGGAAGTTCGCTGGGTGAACCAGCCAAGGCCCGCAGTTTCAGTTTGAGTATAGCAGGCTTACTGATAATTGTGTTGGTTTTGACGAAATAAATTTAGGGAAACGCTATCCTTCCCCCGCGGGATCACGAGCTTCCATCCTCCGGATGCGCAGCCATCGGATCGAACACGATCGTGCGGATGCCCTCTTCTCTGGCCCCACCAATCCACTACCTCAACAAAAATATCTACCTTATCCGTTCCTCGCTCTGACTACCTCATCTTCTCCACCCACCGCTCACCGCTCGGTCCGCTCCTCCCACCCCTCCACGACCTCCCGCGCCGGCCGTCGAAGGTAGCCTTCCGCCGCCGCCGCCGCGCATCCCCCGTTCAGCCTCGCCGCGAGCAAATCCCAGCGCCGTCGGCCAGGTAGTCGCCTCTAGCCCGTCGCTGACGGCCGGTCCTCGGCGCAACCTCAGGCCACCGCGCTGCAGCCACCACCGCCCTTTGCTCCTACGCACGGTTGCCTCTCTGTTGCTGCTGCCATCTCAGCCACGCGAGATCTCGGCCTCCGCTCACCCCCATGGCTCCGGCCACGAGGCCCTTCTCCGACTGCGGCCGCACGCGTCCGGCGAGACCTGGTTCCGCCCATCTGAGAGTAGGAGGAGGCGGACCTGTCGGTGCTGCTCTCTTCCCACGCCATGGATGCTGCTGCCCGTGGCGGCTGATGGTGCTACCAAATCGTGGCTGTCGTCACGCGGTGGTGCTGTCAGCCGTGTGCTGCTGCTATGCGCCGACCGGATTCGGATGCTCCAAGGGCGGGGTTCGGTGGTGCTGCACGCCGCAGCGCTGCTACTAGCCCCAGCCGTGGTCGTGGCTGCTACTAGCGGTGGTGGGCGCTGCTACCTACGGCGGGAGGCGGTGCTGCCATAGATGGAGGATGTTGCTTCCGGCCGGGGGCGACGCTGCTACCACCGGCGCCGAAGAGTCGCGGCTGCTACTAGCGGTGGCGGGTGCTGCTACCTACGTCGGGAGGCGGTGCTGCCATAGATGGAGGACGCTGCTACCGGCCGGGGACGACGCTGCTACCACCGGTGCCGAAGGAGATTTTTGATGCTACTGTTTTTATGCATCATAAAAAAAGGAGGAAATTGCTACCACCGTTATTTTCTTTTGCATCATTAGAAGAAGAAATTTGCTATCACCGGTCTTTTGTTTTGCATCATAAGAGAAATTTTCTACCATTGTTTTTTGCATCATGAAGAGGACAAATTTGCTACTCTGTTCTTTTCTTCTGCATCACACGAAGAAGAATTTTGCTACCACGTTTTTTTTGTTTTGCATCTCATAGGAAGGAGAGATTTGCTACCATCGGTGTTTAGTTTTGCATCGCAGGCGGGAGAAATTTGCTACCACTGTTATTTAGTTTTGCATCGTAGGCAGGAGAAATTTGTACGATCAGTTTTCTGACTCGCATCATCTGATGCGACCGTTTCTTCAATTTTTTCAATTCTGATGAGTCGAAATTGCTAGGGATGAGGACTTTTTCTCTGTGGTTAAGGCGTGGCGCTACAAGCGGCAGGGGCAGCAGCATAGAGCGGTGCAGATCGTAGCATACCGCGGCGTGGATGCCGCCCTCACCGGAGCTAGACATCGGTCTGGGGCGGAGCTGACCGCCCCATGACGACGGGAATCGTGGGCCGCCTGCGTGCGTCGAGCGATGACGGCTCGTGGGGAATTTTTCTGTCCGCGGGGAGGGGCTGGGTTTTTTTTGCTAGGCTCGGTAGATTTTGGCTGCGGACACGTGTCACGCTCCCGATCCGGGGGATGGAGGGAAAATATCCCCCGGAGGACGCTCAGCGCTACCCTTCATATTGGTGGGTGGAGGCGGCCTCCTCGTCGTCGCCGTCCGCATCAATGAGCGAAGGCAACGGTTCCCAAAATCCTATCGACACTACCAGGAAAAGCATTATAGGGAGGTTGTCTGTCTGTGGCGCACCCTTAATCCATGCGCCACAAAAAATAATTCTGTGGCGCATGGCTGTTGATGCGCCACAGAAATTTGAACATTCTGTGGCGCATCATTAGCACATGCGCCACAGAATATCAACTTTCTGTGGCGCACGGCACGCCATGCGCCACAGAAAGGGAGAATTCTGTGGCGCACCACTCTTCATGCGCCACAGAATATGCGTGGGCCCCACCTTCAATCAGCGGGCCGTGGTCCATCTCGGCCTTTTCTGTGGCGCACCGTGGCTGGTGCGCCACAGAAATTCATCTTTCTGTGGCGCATGGATAAGGATGCGCCACAGAAAGTTGAATTTCTGTGGCGCACCAGCCAAGGTGCGCCACAAAATAGCTACTTTCTGTGGCGCATCAGGGCCCGTGCGCCACAGAATGTGGACGCCCAGATCTACAAAAAGGTGGTAGACCACCTTTCCCCATGTGACCCCCTCCTTCTTCCTAGCTCCCATCTTACTAACCCGAGCTCCTTCTCTCTCCCATGCCATTTTGACCATCCTATTCTCCATTATTTGTTATTAAACCTACCACAATTTGATATATAATTGGTGAGGGCTTGGGGAGAGTCTCCATATATATTCTCCTCCTCTCTTTTTGTCCACTATTTTCTCTCCATCACCACACACTCTCTCTCATCGATCACGGTCACGTCTCGGCAACGGATCTAGATCTACAAGGTGGGTATTGGTGTATGGATGTTTGTTGAAGGCATGAGAAACTTGTCGGCGGGCGATTTACACGTATATGCATGAAACTTGTGTGTGTGGTTTGATTGAATCTTTGCATGTTGTAGCTTGCGCCGGCGTGGTGCATGGATGTTTGCCGAAATGTTGATTCATTTCCATTTCGGTGAATTTTTGCACCACCCATATGTCCTACTTTTAGGGGAAGTCATGCCGAATTTTTCCGTCGAACATTTCCGACTTCCCGCATGAGAAGCTTGTATGTGTGTGAGCATGTTGCGATTACTTAATTCTAATTAATAACACATACTCTGTATGTATACCGCGTAGGCGACCATGGTCATCAAGATGAGCTCGGGTCGAATCGACAACTACAAGGAAGAAGCGAAGGCGGAAATGAGACGGTGCAACGGGCGCCAGATACGATGTCCGTGTCGAAGTTGCAAACTTGTGAGATGGATCGACCCTGATTCCGGACAATTGGAGGAACACCTGCTCAGGCGCGGTTTCATGGAAGGCTTCAACCAAGCGCCGACAGCAAATGCTGCGCCTGAAGACGAGGGCGGGCAAGATGATCGTGACGACGGAGATGCCGACATACATGGTCATGATTGTGGTGGAGAAGACGTTGACACGCCGCAGAGCTCGCTAATGTCGGCCTTGATGGATTCTCATGTTCAAGAACTCCTCCTGAAGAACGCGAACACCGATAGAGAGAAAGCCAAGCTGGCGCAAATGGAGATAGACGGGAATACTCCGTTGTATCCTGGGTGTCAGCCACAGGATACGCGCTTGCAAGTAACGCTTGATGCTCTGGAGATGAAGTCGGAGAACAAATGGACCGATGCGAGCTTCAACAAGAACATGCAATTCTTCCACGAGCGTCTTCCCGAGGGGAACACATTGCCAACTAGTATCGAGGAGGCCAAGAAAGTCGTTTGCCCTCTTGACCTACCGCACGTTAAATACCACGCCTGCGTCAATGATTGCGCAATTTATCGGGGCGAGTACGAGGACCGAACCACATGTCCGGTGTGCGGCCAAGGACGATACAAGAGCCGTGGGAAGAAAGTTCCTCAAAAAGTGGTATGGTATTTTTATATCACTCCCCGTCTGCAGCGGTACTTCGTGGACCCTAAGGAAGCAAAGCTCATGCAATGGCACGCGGAAAGGGAGAACCCGAAGAAGATCCGGAGAAGGGCAGGATCCTTACACACCCTTCAGACGCTAGCCAGTGGCAAGAGTTGGACGCCGTCGCCAATTTCGGAGGCGATGCAAGGAACGTCAGGCTCGGTATGAGCACCGATGGACTCAATCCGTTCGGTAACCAGAGTAGCACGCATAGCACCTGGCCCGTGTTTGTATGGCCTTACAACCTTCCCCCGTGGTTGTGCACGAAGCAAAGGTATATACACATGAGTATTCTCATTCAGGGGCCGAAACAAGCAGGTGTCCACATACATACGTATCTCGCGCTGTTGAAAGAGGAGTTAGCCACGTTGTGGGCGACGCCAGTCCGTACGTGGGATGCCCACACTGGAGATTATTTCCCCATGAGAGCCGCGTTGCTCACGACGGTGCAGGACTATCCTGGTTGCGCATATGTATCTGGCCAGGTAGGCCACGGATTCTGCGCATGTGTCAGGTGCATGGATAGGACCCCGCATCTCCAGCTACCAAGGAATCCCGGGTCTTCGAAAACTGTGTACCCAGGGGCTCGAAGGTGGCTTCGCATGGATCACCCGTGGAGAAAACGCGGTGACCTGTTCAATGGTAAGGAGGAGCTCGATGGAGCCCCGAGCCCAAGGAGCGGCACAGAAATCGACGAGCTGTTGAGAAATTGGGAGGAGTGCCCCGCGCCGGGAAAGAAACGACCGAAGGTAGATCCGCTGCTGGGTGTATGGAAAGCGAGGTCTGTTTTCCACGACTTGCCGTACTGGAAGGTCCTCAAGACGCCACATAGCCTCGATATGATGCACATTACGAAGAATGTCACCGAGAGTCTGCTTGGCACTCTTTCCAACATGCCGGAAAAGACCAAGGATGGGACGAAAGCAAGATACGATCTGAAATGCCTTGGTGTTAGGAAAGATCTTCAGGCCCCCGATAGTGATGACGACGATGGTGATGATGATCAGACTGAAGGGACTCAAGGTCACCGCAAAAGGCTAAAGAGGAACACGGTGGTGCTTCCCGCTACATGCTTCACTATGAGTCTGGAGGAGCTCGAGCAGTTTTACAGGTGTCTTGTAGGAGTCAAATTTCCTCATGGTTACGCGGGGAAGATAAGCAGATATATGGACGCAACGAAGAAGAGGTTTACCGGGATGAAGTCTCACGATTGTCACGTGCTGATGACGCAGATACTTCCCGTTGCGATTCGAGGGATAATGGACGAGCATGTCCGTGATACGCTGCTTGCTCTTTGCAACTTTTTCGACGTCATCAACAGGAAGACGATCGGCGTGAGGCAGCTCGACCGGCTACAGGAAGAGATCGTGCTGATACTATGCGAGCTCGAGATTTACTTTCCGCCCTCATTCTTCGATATCTGCGTGCATCTCCTTCTGCATGTCGTTGATGACATCAGGCAGCTCGGGCCAACGTTCATGCACTATATGATGCCATTCGAAAGGATGAACGGTGTCATGAAAGGATACGTCCGCAACAGGTCCCATCCAGACGCAAGCATAGCCAAGGGCTTTCTAACCTACGAGTGCATCTCCTTCTGCCAGAATTATCTAAGCACCGAGAACCAGGATGTTGGTCTGCCCACGAGGAAACACTTCGGCAGGCTCAATGGATATGGTCACCGAGAGGGCAGCAGCACAACCTTTGTCAGCATGCAGGGTCAAAAGGACGACTTTGACAGGGCTCACCGGGTCGCGCTACAACACTTACAGTTGATCGAAACTTGGGTGGAACAGCACAAATGCTTACTCGAGCAACATTACATCAAACTGGGCCGACCGAGGAAGAAGGGAGACGTAACCAGAGCGCACAACTCTACCTTCACGCGTTGGTTCAAGCAAAAGCAACTGGAGCTAGCAAAGAAGAAAGCACCATCTACGGAAGATGAAAGACTCATATTCTCCTTATCACTGGGTCCATCGCACAACGTAAAGACCTATCAGGCGTACGACATCAATGGCTACAGATTCTACACCGAGGAAAAGGACAACAAGTCAGAATATCAAAACTCAGGAGTAACTATGCTATCCTACGGCGATGAGGAGG
Organism: Puccinellia tenuiflora; assembly: GCA_012064385.1. NCBI lineage: Eukaryota > Viridiplantae > Streptophyta > Magnoliopsida > Poales > Poaceae > Puccinellia > Puccinellia tenuiflora. Next base: position 568,595 of record QRDG01002320.1, on the reverse strand, counting down.
CTACTGTCAAGGAAAGATACTTCGGAAGGATTGAGGACATATGGGAGCTCAACTACTGTGGAGAGTTGGTGCCAATGTTCCGTGTAAGATGGGCCAAGGACGTCGTCAAAGAAGGCCGGTATTTCACCACCATGGTAATACCCGATGCCAAATCGAAGAACGCCTCCGCGAAAAATGAGCCATGGGTACTCGCTAGCCAAGTCGAGCAATGCTTTTTCATTACCGACCCGTCAAAGCCTAGCCGTGTTGTCGTGAGGAGGGGCAAGAGGAGCATCATCGGAATGGAAGGAGGCGCCACCGAGCAAGACTTGGACAACGAGCCAAAGATCGAGGAGGAATTCGACAAGTTCTTCGACATGCCTACTAGTAGTACACAAAGAAGGAAGACCTCCCTACCTACCAAAGGTTGTCCGTTCACGCGAAGAAATCTCAAGGTCACCGGCCTAAAGTTTTCAACCGCGAAGAAGGGAAAGAAGAGAATCTAGCTCGCGGAACCGAGACGAAGAAGACACTTTTTTGGTGTATTTAATTTGTATGTGTGTGTGTGAGAGTGAGACAATGCAAGCATAAGAGACATTGTTTGTGTGTAACCAAACTTAACCAACAATATTTCAAAGGAAAAAAAAAAAAGAAAAAGAGACAATGAATATGTGTGAGACAATATGCAAGCATAAGAGACATTGTGTGTATTTTGTAACCAATGAATATGTGTGTGTGTATTTTAACCAAAAATATTTTCAAAGAAATAATTAAAGAAAAAAGGATACAGCACACAGTTTCTGTCAAGATACAGCACACAGCTACTGTTTAGGCGTTGTAATTCTGTGGCGCACCGCTGATGGGGTGCGCCACAGAATCTCACATTTCTGTGGCGCACCTCCCAGGACATGCGCCACAGAATGCGCCACAGAAATGTGAGATTCTGTGGCGCACCCCGCCCGCGGTGCGCCACAGAAATCTGGAGCCGCCACTTACATGTGGGCCAGCCCCGCGCTGCCGTTTCATTCCCAAATTTCCAACTTCCCGCGCCCTTTCTCTCTCCCTCGCCGACGATCGACGCACCCCTCGCCGCCGCACCCCTCGCCGCCGGCAGCCTCGACGCCGGCACCGCGACGTCCACCCAGGTGCGCCCTCCTCCCTCCTCCCTCCTCTCTCCTCTCTCTCCCTCCTCCCTCCTCCCTCCTCCCTCCTCTCTCTCTCCCTCCTCCCTCCTCCTCCGAGCCCTCTCCACCGACGCCACCACCGATCGACGCCGGCACCCAGGTGCCATCTTCCTCCCTCCTCCCTCCTCTCTCCTCTCTCTCCCTCCTCCCTCCTCTCTCTCCCTGCCATCTTCCTCCTCCTCCCTCCCCTCTCCACCGAACTGTGCACACTAGGTGCTTGTGGAAATGCCTCTTCAAATTTTGAATACAACAAGGCACCCAAATGATGTCTAGTAGATTCAGGATGAAAAGTTGGGTCTAGGGAAAGTGGTCTCACATTTTTCTGAATTTATTTGGCCTTATTTTAATTGAATTTGCAAAATGTCCAGAACTGAAGTTTTGAAATAACTCCAAATTTTTGAATACAACAAGGCACCCAAATGATGTCTAGTAGATTCAGGATGAAAAGTTGGGTCTAGGGAAAGTGGTCTCACATTTTTCTGAATTTATTTGGCCTTATTTTAATTGAATTTGCAAAACGTCCAGAACTGAACTTTTGAAATAACTCTAAATTTTTGAACATAACTTGATGAGGTTTTTGCACAGGTAGGTCCTATATGACCATAGGCAGTTCAGGGAATTTTCTCCAATTTTTCAGAAAAACTTTTATTCACTAAATAGTTTAAGATTCATTTCTACCCTTTTTGAAAAGAAACAGTATAGATTAGGCCCCTTTGCATGCAAATTGTGGAAACTCTGCTCAACCAAACTTTGTAAACTTCATATCATTAGAAAGAGCTAAACCTATAGATTCATAGGCATGAATTGTTTGTCCAAATTGAACATTATAGCAGACTAAATCATGTAGGCAAAGTTGCTATGTTTTATCTGTTTTCTGAAAAACCTGAAAAAACTGCTAAGTCTGAAGAACAGTGTAGATTAGGCCCCTTTGCATGCAAATTGTAGAAAATCTGCTCAACCAAAATTTGTAAACTTCATATCATTAGAAAGAGCTAAACCTATAGATTCATAGGCATGAATTGTTTGTCCCAATTGAACATTATAGCAGACTAAATCATGTAGGCAAAATTGCTATGTTTTATCTGTTTTCTGAAAAACCTGAAAAAACTGCTAAGTCTGAAGAACAGTGTAGATTACCCCACTTTGCATGCAAATTATGGAAAATCTGCTCAACCAAAATTTGTAAACTTCATATCATTAGAAAGAGCTAAACCTATAGATTCATAGGCATCAATTGTTTGTCCAAATTAAACAATATAACAGACTAGATCATGTAGGCAAATTTGCTATGTTTTATCTGTTTTCTGAAAAACCTGAAAAAACTGCTAAGTCTGAAAAACAGTGTAGAGTAGCCCACTTTGCATGCAAATTGTGGGAAATCGGCTCCACCAAAATTTGTAAATTTCATATCATTAGAAAGAGCTAAACCTATAGATTCATAAGCATTATTTGTTTGTCCAAATTAAACACTATAGGAGACTAAATCATGTAGGCAAATTTGCTATGTTTTATCTGTTTTAAACTCTTAATAACATTTAACCTAAATTCTGTTTTATCATGTAGGCAGCCCGCCGCCACCGCCGCCACCGGAGGAGCTCATCGACAAGTGGTGAGAAATGTGTTGATGAATATATGTGTGTCCACGACCATCGTGTCGTTGTTGTTTGTGGTCGCGGAAGAACCCTTCCGCGACCACCGCGGTCAAGCTGCTCGTCCCACTTCATGCACACAACGCCTGGCCTTCACGCCTCCGGATGCCGGCGATCATCAAGCTCCCCCGGGTAACGTTTTCAGCCCTAACACTCTGATGGAAACTGTTAAAGCGGGGTTCACTGCACCCCCACAATCCCCAGAGAAGAAGAACAAGATCAAGAAGCATAGGAAGAGAAAAGGAGGCTCCACCTCTGCGAGCCAGCCAGCTCCTAAGATCCGGGGTCTTGAAGACACGATTCCACCCCGTGCGGATGGCTTCCCCCGAGTTCATGTAGCTGGTGAACCTATCTTGTCTGGGGACTTGCTCCGCCTCGCAGAAGGACCCATGGTTGCTTTGCAGCAAAGTATCTTGTATCTGCAGGAGCAGCTTCTTAAAGAAAAGCATCCGAGTTACCCGGCGTTCGCGGTCCACGTGCCAAAGGAGCTGGTGGACTTCGTCCAGGAAGACCCTGCGGATGTGTTCTTCATCGCGTACGAGGACGTCTTCAAACTCTTTCACACTCAACGGCTGGACTATAACATGGTCCGTCTATATGCGCTCGATATGGCGATGAAGATCAGGAGAGATGCGACCCCGTACGTCGCGATAGTGGATCCTTACTACATGCGCGACAGCCATCTGGAGGAAGGGTCAAAGACAAGGGAAACGGCCAGGAGTACCTCGTAAGGGTCATGCTGGCCAACAAGAGGAAGACCACCCTTCTTCTGCCTTTCTTTTTCGAGTAAGTACACATCCGCTCGCCACCGTCGTATCTTATGCCTTCTTGTACATTTCTTCCATCGCTGATCCTTTGTCCAACATTCCGTTTCAATTGTGTTGAGCAGGGACAAGTACTGCGCACTCATCTCCGTAGCCCCGAGGTGGTCCATTGCCACTTATTTGGACTCGGGGAATAAATCCACGCCGAGACGATACACCAGAATAAAAGGTGTTCTGGATGACGCTCTCGAGGCCTATGCCCAAAAGGGCGGCCCATTCCATAACAAGTCGGAATTTTTCACGGATGAAAACACACAAGTTTCAGCATGGGAGCGGATTCCATTGCATCAAGCAACTGGATGGCAGCGTGAAGGAGGCCTACTACGCCCTCCATCACCTTAAAGGAATTGTCCGGGATTGCGAGAAAACGAAGTTTCCATCGGGTCTCGCAGAATACACCAAATCAGAGGATGCTCTCACCGATGCTGATTACAGAGCAGACTTCCATCGCATCCAGCTGCAGTTGACAACGATCATCCTCGAAGATGTCCTTCACAGATCAGGGGCCTACCACCACCACAGAGGTATTATATATAGAAGTGCATGCGTAGGGTTATCTATTATATATATGCTATGCTATGAAACCCAAATAGGATAGCCATATGATTGTCTTGCCTCTCTACTTAGATGAATAAATTATACTCTATTTTATATCACTAACCTATATATATATCCCAATTTATCTTTAGTGTTGTCTCAGAGGAGTATCGAAGAACGACTAGAGGCACAGTATGACACCAGGGAGTGGAGGACGAAACAAGGCTTTCTACCGTTGCCGGAGCCGCGAAAGTAGAGGACTCCAGATTATGCATGCTCCCGGATCATAGTTAGGCGGCGAACACTTGATTTGTAATGTGTAGTGTGAAATGTTGAACTTTTGGTTGTATATACATGACTAGCTAATTGTGTTTACATTCGGCACTTTTGTGACTATGTGTATATATATATGTATCTCGATCGGGCCACTAATTAAGTAATATATATGTGTGATGACATATTGATTAATATCATTGTCTGTTTATATACCTGTCAAATATACCTGTATTTTCTGTATAAACCTGTATAAATACTGTATATACGTGTATTTATACAGCAAAATAAAAAAATACAGTTTTTCTGGTTAACACTTCTGTGGCGCACCTTTTTTAGTTTCTGTGGCGCACCACTTTCTGTGGCGCACCAAGGGCAGTGCGCCACAGAAAGCCTCTCCATAGGGTCCTGGCGACCTATTTCTGTGGCGCACAGACAAGGGGTGCGCCACAGAAAATTTCTGTGGCGCATATTCCTGGTGCGCCACAGAAAATATTTTTGTGGTGAGAATTCTGTGGCGCACCAGGCTAGCCCACAGATGCGCCACAGATAACCCAAATGGTGCGCCACAGATAGCCTATTCTGTGGTAGTGCGAGCCTGACGGAATATGCTCAGAAGTGGGCGCGGGCGCACTGTAGCACAAAACTAACGATGAAGGGGCAGGGTGGCAAAATCGAGTAATGTTCTGGTTGTGCAGTATCAAGATTAAGATTTCGATCGATCAAATGAAAGAAATGAGATTAGGGTCGGTCATAGTGGCAAGAATGATTAAAATCCAATAACATATATACATTATTCAGTTGGAGTGGATAAAAAGAACAGAGACAATAGAAACGAAATGCTATACATAAATTATATGGGAGCTCGCTATAGTAAGTGATCAAGTCACTTTATGAGAGGAAACATATTTATAGCTAACTGCTATACATATTGAATATTAAGTTGACTATAAATAAGATGACGGCATGTTATATCTAGCAGTTCGCTATAATTTCTCTAGTCGGAATAAAGTAGGGCAACGTCACATTAAGGCCAATCCGTCGCAAAGTTGGACTTGCACATCGATCTTGGCTGGGCGGTGTCGTGCTAGACTAGACTGACGAAGTCACTTCGTGTTTGGTATTAATTGATCCCGACCAGTACCATGTGCCTTTTTTCCTTCTCCACGGTTTAATTTAATGCATGCATGCACACTGTAAAAAGAGACCCTGTTGGCTTACGGACGGCTATATATAATCACGCTCTCTATGCGGAACTCAAATACTACCGGAAATCTATTCTTTGCCGTACGTGTAGCCAACACGCACAGCAAAGGCTTTCCGGGTAGTGAAAGCTGTAAAATTAACACATACTCGTACAATGGATCTGCTTCTTCTGCTCACGGTGCTCCTCCTTGCGCGCGCGGCGGCTTCCCTGGTGCGCGCAGCCGTCGCCCGTCGGCGGCAGTCGCAGTGCTACCTCCTGGACTACGTCTGCCACAAGCCGTCCGACGACCGCAAGGTGAGCACGGACATGGCCGGCAGCTTCGTCATGCGCAACAAGCGGCTCGGCCTCCCCGAGTACCGCTTCCTCCTCCGCGTCATCGTCCGCTCCGGCATCGGCGAGGACACCTACTGCCCGCTCAACGTCCTCGACCACCGGGAAGACACGCCCACCCACCAGGACTCCGTCGACGAGATGGACGCCTTCTTCGACGAGGCCATCCCCGAGCTCTTCCACAGGACGGGCCTTGTGCCCGGCGACGTGGACGTGCTCGTCGTCAACGTCTCCATGTTCGCCCCCGCGCCGTCCATCGCCGCCCGGATCGTGCACCGCTACGGCATGCGCGAGGACGTGGCCGCGTACAACCTCTCAGGGATGGGCTGCAGCGCCGGCCTGGTCTCGCTGGACCTCGCGCGCAACGCGCTACGGACGCGGCGGAACGCGACGGCGCTCGTGGTCTCGTCGGAGTCCATCGCGCCCAACTGGTACTCCGGCGTCGACAAGTCCATGATGCTGGGCAACTGCCTGTTCCGCTGCGGGGGCGCCGCGGTGCTGCTCACCAACGACCCGTCGCTCGGCAGGCGTGCCAAGATGGCGCTCCGCCACCTTGTGCGCTCGAACACCGCCGCCGACGACGAGGCGCACGCGTGCGCGATGAAGCTCGACGACGGAAGCGGGCGCGTCGGGATCAGCCTGAGCAAGGACTTGCCCAAGGCAGCTGCCCGGGCGTTGACACTGAACCTGCGTCGCCTCGCACCGCGCATCCTGCCCGTGTCGGAGCTGGTGCGGTTCGCTGCCCACAGCATGTTGAAGAAGCTAAATCTCTGGCGTGGCGATGCGACGAAGACGACGCAAGGCCCTGCCAAGATCAACTTCAAGACCGGCGTGGAGCACTTCTGCATCCACCCTGGCGGCACGGCGGTGATCGAGGGTGTGAAGGGCAGCCTCGGTCTCGACGCCGACGACGTGGAGCCTGCCTGGATGACTCTGCACCGGTGGGGGAACACGTCGACGAGCAGCCTCTGGTACGTGCTGTCGTACATGGAGGCCAAGGGGAGGCTAAAGAGAGGAGACAGGGTGCTCATGCTGACGTTCGGGTCGGGGTTTAAGTGCAACAGTTGTCTGTGGGAGGTGAAGGGTCACATGGCTGACAATGGCGCCTGGGCAGGGTGCATCGATGAATACCCGCCGCCGCCGGAGAGCATCGCGAACCAGTACATGGAGAAGTATAGTTGGGTTAACGATGTCCAAGGTGACACCCAGCTACCTTAGATATCTGCTCTTGTGTAGTGTCACTTAATACCCGCCGAGGGTGTGTCCGTGTGTGTAAGGCTAGTCATAGTGGGAGTAACAGAGCTACTAATAACTTGCATGCCATGTAGGCAAGAAATCTGACGTGGCAGCTATTTAACAAGGAGAGAGGGGATTGTGGTAATATAGCTAGTTACTGTAACATCACATATCACAGAACAGTGTGAGTCTATAGGTTAATAAATATGATATATATATGTTACTACCCACTGTGGAGGTAGTAACATACGTATGTTGCTAGTATATGTTACTCCCCATTATGAGCAGCCTAAGTGTGTTTACGCTTGGTACCTACTATAGTACATACACTACGGGAGAGCACGACTTTACCGTGTGCTCGGGTCTTTGCCGTGTGCTAAATATCGGGCACACGGTAATGTCTATCTTTGCCGTGTGCCACACACGGTAAAGAATAACACACGGCTTCGTAACAAAAAAAACACACGGCAAAGAAAGGCACACGGTAAAGACGGTAAAAAGCACACGGTAAAGAACGACACACGGCAAAGAAAGTGGACGCGTGTCCACGAAACGGAAGTGCGGACGGAGCAGTAACGGCCGGTCTTTACCGTGTGTTTGCACACGGCAAAGATTTATTCTTTGCCGTGTGTTTGCACACGGTAAAGAAGATTTATCGTTTGCCAAAATAAAATAAAAATCAAAATTGGTCTTTGCCGTGTGCATGCACACGGCAAAGAATAAATCTTCTTTGCCGTGTGTTTGCACACGGCAAAGACCAATTTTGATTTTTTTTTTAGTTTATCTTTCTATAATAAAGATATAATCAATTCCCGTGGCATAGTTTGTGATAATCTTTCCATATTTGGCACATAGGTGTATATTGGTATGCTAAACAATGTTGCCGAACAAAGTTTTTCAAATTATTTATATAAATATCATTTTCATTTTTCAAGTGTCAAAAATGACTTTTTTTGTGAAGCAAGTACTAAAAATATGGTGCAAAATGGTTCCCAACCAATTATCACACAAAGTAGTACATATTTTATGGATAATTCCAAAATATTAGGATTTTTTCCCGCTTTCTATCTAATTTCGCACATTTAAATGTCTTTATGCCGATTTTCCGAAAGTAATTAAAAATTTTACTACAAGTGTGTGATAGTTTGTTCTGAAATTTTTACAAAAATCATTTTAATGTACACAAGTAGTGATTGTTTCACAGAAACATCGATAGTTTTGAAAAATTCGACCTCTTTCAACGAATAGCCATGCTCGCCATTTGGAACTTTTTTTGAAAAAACTCAAAGAAAATTAAAAAATACTAAAAAATGAATCCTTTGACATGGAGACCTCTTATGTGTACTAGTTGCTAGGAAAAATGATAAACTTGATTTTTGAGAAACGTTTCATAAAAATCCTTCACACAAAGTACTATCAACTATAAACATGTATAGGTTCCAAGTCAAACCACCATGACATGACAATTCACGTGGCATAGTTTGTGATAATCTTTCCATATTTGGTACATAGGTGTATATTGGTATGCTAAACAATGTTACCGAACAAAGTTTCTTCAAATTATTTATATAAATATCATTTTTCATTTTTCAAGTGTCAAAAATGACTTTTTTTGTGAATCAAGTACTAAAAATATGGGTGCAAAATGGTTTCCAACCAATTATCACACAAAGTAGTACATATTTTTATGGATAATTCCAAAATATTAGGATTTTTCTCCCGCTTCTATCTAATTTCGCACATTTAATGTCTTTATGCCGATTTTCTGAAAGTAATTAAATTTGTACTACAGGTGTGTGATAGTTTGCTCTGAAATTTTTACAAAAATCATTTTAATGTACACAAGTAGTGATTGTTTCACAGAAACATCGATAGTTTTGAAAAATTCGACCTCTTTCAACGAATAGCCATGCTCGCCATTTGGAACTTTTTTTTAAAAAACTCAAAGAAAATGAAAAAATACTCAAAAATAAATCCTTTGACATGGAGACCTCTTATGTGTACTAGTTGATAGGAAAAATGATAAACTTGATTTTTGACAAACGTTTCATAAAAATCCTTCACACAAAGGACTATCAACTATAAACATGTATAGGTTTCAAGTCAAACCACCATGACATGACAATTCCCGTGGCATAGTTTGTGATAATCTTTCCATATTTGGCACATAGGTGTATATTGGTATGCTAAACAATGTTACCGAACAAAGTTTTTTCAAATTATTTATATAAATATCATTTTTCATTTTTCAAGTGTCAAAAATGACTTTTTTGTGAAGCAAGTACTAAAAATATGGTGCAAAATGGTTCCCAACCAATTATCACACAAAGTAGTACATATTTTATGGATAATTCCAAAATACTAGGATTTTTTCCCGCTTTCTATCTAATTTCGCACATTTAAATGTCTTTATGGCCGATTTTCCGAAAGTAATTAAAATTTGTACTACAAGTGTGTGATAGTTTGCTCTGAAATTTTTAAAAAAATCATTTTAATGTACAAAAGTAGTGATTGTTTCACAGAAACATCGATAGTTTTGAAAATTCGACCTCTTTCACACGAATAGTCATGCTCGCCATTTGGAACTTTTTTTGAAAAAAACTCAAAGAAAATGAAAAAATACTCAAAAAATAAATCCTTTGACATGGAGACCTCTTATGTGTACTAGTTGCTAGGAAAAATGATAAACTTGATTTTTGACAAACGTTTCATAAAAATCCTTCACACAAGAGGCTATCAA